>BJBW01002941.1:77161-96358 GCA_004320125.1 Scolopax mira | reverse complement strand
GGGGGGGGGGGGGGGAAGATACATTTTTTGAGGCTTCTTTTGAACGAAAAAGTAAATGCAAGCATGGCTTTCCCTTCCCTTGCCCTTCTCCTGTAGTCATTCATCTGTGAGGGAAGGAAGACAGAGGTCCTCTGCTGGCACAGGGCTCAGCTCAAAAAAAGTTCTCAGAACAGCATTGCTTTGAGCCACATAAAGAAGTGTCCTACTATGTTAGATCAGTGTTCTGGGGTAAATAACTAGGAAAGGTAGTGGGCAGGGCCCTGTCCTTATTAAGATGTATTTTAAATACTTCCATTTATGCTTTTGGGTTTAGAACTGAGAAGAACCTTCAAACCTTTTCCCCACAGCCACACAGGCCTATGAAGCAGGCAGAACTGGGAAGACAAATAATACAGAACTTTAAAAAACCCCAAAACAATTAAAGACAACTGCTTGAGCCTGAAGCAGCCAAGACTCAAACTGCTACTTCCTTAATTGGGCATCAGCGAGCCTGCGGCTGCTTTAGATGCACTCCATCAGCAGAGGAGCACCAGAGGGTTTACCTGTTGTATTCAGAGACGGGGAGCCAGTCCTTGGCATCAGGAAAGCAGAACTGAGGGATAGCTTTGAGACGCTCCTCTGCTTCACGCATTTGCTTGGTTGGTCTTTCTAGCTGTGAGGGAGACAATGAAGGTTCAGTTGATTACTGTTAATACCAGTTTCACAGCACCTCTCGGGAGGGGGAGCTACTAATGGACTCTGAAGAGCAACTTGCTATTTGTTTGTGCTTGGCAGAGTGAGGCATAACCCCAGGACAGTCTTACAGATGCTAGTTAAACAGAAATAATCACTGCTGGGGGGTTTTAATTTTTTTTTTTAAATTGCCCAAAACTCCCTTGTTGCAGAATGGCCACTTAAAACAGTCCTAACTCAAATTCCTTTCTGCTGCAAGAGCACAAGAGAAATGCCGTACATCAGCAAAAGTCTTTCCATTGACTTCAGTGAGTTCTGGAACAAATCCTAATATAGCCAAAATGAGTTAAGTAAAAGTGAAATATTTAGACACAGTGAATTTAGTGAATTTAAACATAGTCTTTAAAGTACCTACCATTGGGCCAAGCTCTCCAGCACTGAAAAAGATAAATTTGTAAACAGGGAAAGCTTTCAGACACCTTTTCTATGTCCTTCGCTTTGTAATAGATTGCTTTAAAAAAATTATGAAAATGGAATTATTAACTCCATTTTAAAAATGTATTTCTATTAATTTTCCCACTTATTCACTTTATTGGTCTTAGCATGAACTGTACATAAGAATTTTTATTTTACCTTAGGAAACTGATACGTCACTTCCGGGAGGTAAGTGTTTTTAGAGGGCTTCTTTTTCAGTGACACTACCACAAAATACTCAAATAACTCCCGTTCCTGCCATTCAATCAGCTCCAGTTCCAGGGTTCGATAACTTGGAGCCCTCTTCAGCATTGACTGGATGTGTACTAGACGCTGGGTATGAGCTAACATTTTGAAAAAGAAAAAAAAAAAAAGAAAAGAAAAGAAAAAAAGAGACAGATGGTTACCTGGGACTGTAATGCCTACAGTGTGTAAGCCAGAGCCATTCACAAAGAACTCAGTTTGCCAGCCTATTATTCCAAGCATATTCTCTTTTCAAAAGCAAACATTCACGCTGTAGTCTTCCTCACTAATTGCACCCATAAATCAAAACTCTCTCCTAGTACTGAAGTGATGCAATACTAAGTCACTGAAATAATTTGCAGTTCATAACTGTTACCCAGCCGAAGATCTGCTTTTACTTTGCACATAAGACTAGATTATAAACTGTTATGTGGGTGTGCAAGTGCACTAGGGCCTCCAGGGTGACACATCTCAGGTCTGAAGTGGACCTGGTTTACGTTGATGAAAAACAGTTGTGTGACCTGTTCCTACGTAGCACAGCTTTATGCTAAGAACCACTGAAGGTGTATTTTTCTCTTTCCCTACAGCACAGGCACAGTCCATACAAGCCATGGAACTATATCTCCATGGAAAGGGGAAGGGAAGGACAGGAAAGAGGTGGGGATTGCCTCCTGTGGGATATCTTTGTTTGTGCCAATTCACTTGAGAGGCAATCTTAGACTCATGGTCACATCCAATCCTGATACAAAGATCACTTGATCCAGTGACTTGTTGCTAGACATCTATGGTGGACTAGTCAATAACATCATTACCAGTTCTGGTAGTGAAAACAGAAAATCAGCTTCCTACCCACTCTTCCCCACCTGTTCACAACAGGATCTCTGTGCAATAGCAAATGGATTATTAGCAGCACATGTCAGTCACTTCAGGCTATATTCACTGATGTTGCTCACAGTTTGGAAAAGGCAGATTGTCCCTTGGGTAGGGAAATAAGATATCACAAATACTTGATCACAGCAGTAATTGACAGAAAGAAAAGGAAGCCCTTTCTTTCTTCTTGCATGAACAGCCGTCATACAACTGTTTCAAGAAGACAAAAATAAAATCTTACTTTGATAAAGCATTTGGATCCTGATGAGACTGCACAACTAGGGAAGCTAAATCCCAAGAAATAACCTGCCTTGTCCTGCCTTGAAATAGTCTGCCAGTGTTTCATATTTGCAAGAGGTGAAGCCAAAGAGCCCACCCCACCCCAACAGATGGGGACTCAATGGATCATGTCATGCTACACATGATAACTGGATATTTGGCTCAGGATGTCCTGAGAGCATCAATGTAAACATAAGGTCATGCAGGAACAGTAGGTTAGGGAGCCATCAGAATGAAGATCCTCCATCCCGCTATGACAGGGGAAAAAATTCCAGTTTCCAGTGAAATAAGAATATCCTCCCAATAACAAGAGAGAGGCCAAGGCCTGTCTTCTTCCATGGGCTATGAGCAAAAGCATATATTTTTTGACATAGAAAGAGAATTCAAAACACTTTTGGGCTGGTACCTATCATCAAAGGAGCAATGAGTCCTTTTCCCCACACCACTGTACAATGGTCATACAGCTTGTTTTGGGTGTTCTTACCACTAACTATCTGGAACAAATCTTTTTCCCTAAGACAATTTTTTCCAGACATCCGCAGCAGATAGACACGAATGCTTGTCCCTTATCTTATAACCACAGTTCCATATTCTTTGGGGTTTTTTCCCCTCACTTACTAACAACATGATAGGTTTTTAGTAATAAAATCTGATGTTGCTGCCTTCAACTTTTTTTATAGTTCTCTCTGTGTATCAGGACTCTTGAAAATGAGGGACTAATTTACTGATCTGGCTCAAACAGAGTTTGTGCAGGTGCTGTGCATTGATAAAAGAATTTCTACAATTTGTAGACTGCAGACCTATAAAAAAGTATAAGAACCGCCTGCTGGATCTGACCCAGAATCTTGCCTCCAGGAGCAGCTAGTACTAAACACTTAAAACAGTGTATGAATAAGAAAAGAACATATTTATCCAATCTCATCTCTCTAAGTTTGCACCCAGTAGTCAGTCTGGAAAACATCACCATCTGTGAAGTGGCTGACAAAGCAATTCTATCAAAGGTCCTGTTCTTCATTATATCACACAGTTGCCAAATCCTTGTTAGATCCTCACAGCTCATTTTGTCCTTGCTATCCATGCTCCTGTATGAGCTCAACTTTGTGAGCTCTGCAGTAATGGAGTTAGCATAGTTCAGGAAGGAAAATATAGGCCATGGAGAGGAACAACATGCAGTAGCAGGAGAATGTACATTGATAAGGTCTGTGACAGTGGCTGACTTGAAGTTAATGAAAGATGATCCCTTACCTTTAAACCTGTCATCTGAGTCACTCTCGCTCTCACTGTTCTCATCTGCAAAGGAAACAGAGGGATTAGTTAATGCAAAACCAAAGCAAACATAAACTTGGTTTAATGTTTCCTGGCAAGCCAGGAAAAATCATATCTCACACTGTGCCTTGTGATCCACACGTGCTCTCTCCTCAGTTTTAAAACAACTTGAAATAAACAGTTTGAATGACTCCTTAGATTGCATTGTCCTTGGATTAAGTTTCATTTGTTGCTTAAGAAGAGCTTCATTTTGATGAAAGTGCAAAATTCTCCATTACAGCAATTGGTTGCACTGAAGCTCCAACTAGGCTAAGCTATATAGGTGAATGTTTCATTTGGAAAATGGATTGTAACCCTTTTACTACTTTTTCAGACTTCAATTTTTTTGGAAAAAAACATTTTGCAGCACTTGAAGTCAAAATAAGCTTTATGAGTTTTGTCTGGACAATATTTTCAGTCACCAGGATTCACCAAACTGAGTGAGAGTAAGATGCAAAAGGAACCTTATGACAAGATGTATTTCTGACACGTGCTCACCATTAAATCTCTATTGTACTACTACAAACATAGCCCAAATTTCTTTTTGGACCCTGCTTTTCCAGAAGCAGTCTGAAGCACAGTGTGAGTTTGTCCCACACCAGGAAAAAGCATGAATGAATTACAAGGTCAAAACTGTGAATTTTGGACTAAATTTACAGATGCAAACTATTCAAAAAATGAACTAGAGAAGAAACTGGGTAAATCTATCTGATCATGGGATTAATGGGATAGACAATGTTGAGACTCTTGCTTATTTTTAGCTCTTCCCCATTTTCTCCTCTTGAAGACACAAAGTTATCATTGTTTGTACAAGAAAGTCCTAAACAACATAGAGACGAGGGTAGATTTGGAGGAAAGAAGGAAATCTGTTAATCCTGCAACATTCAAATGAATTTACTGAATCATGATGCTTGTGTCATACCTCGTAGGGATGCTGTCTCAATACTGGACATAGAAAGTTTCTTCAATCGTTTTTTTCCTCTTTTTGCACTGTAGATGGAATTGATTCTTTGGACAAGCTGAAAATAAGAAAATGAGGAATCAGTAAGACCAAACACTTTTCTGTCAGGAGATTTTTAACTAACCTATCCAAACAAAGACTTTGACCATGGATGACAGGTCAGCTGAACCCCCCAAAACCTTTACTATTTCAGTGTGTATTTCTTCTCTCTCTTATTTTGAATCCCAACTGTTTAATTACTTATTTTGAATCTCACTCCTTTATCTATGGATATATTTTAAAAAACAATTAAATAACTAAGAAACCTTAATCCCATTTTCAAAAATCATGTAGACATTTGCAATAAAAGCACAATAAGCCCAATGATTCAAAAGTTGCTGTTATTCTCTACCTCCTCAATCCTCTCTCTCTATGCTATTGTTTCTCTCTTCACTTTCATTGTCTAATAACAGTGATCCATTAGCCATATCCAACTTTGCCAAACTCTCACAGACCTTAAGATCATATTCTTATTTTGAATACAAAAATAACATTTGTGTCAGCACTTTTCTGAATTGAGATTTTAGTGTGTTCAAATAAGTACAGAAGCAGATGGCCCTCACTTTTTAAAGCCTTTTTCAGGTATAGAGTGAATCAGATGTTTTGAAGTTTGTATCGTATCAGCTGAGGATCTGGCCCATATGGACATCTCTTCTCTCCCTTCCTACTTCCCTCTTCCAACTTGTGCTGTATTTACCTTACTTCAGAGGTGCTGTCTCTATGTTCTCCAATCTTATCTACAAAACTCTTTGGAAGTTAAGTGCTGGCCTTAACTGGCTTTCACCAGCGCTAGCCAGAATTTTAACTCCTGGTAATCATGTTTATGACTTCCCTCAGGAGGGCTAATGCAGATAATAACTATCTATCCAAAAAAAATCTGAGATGATGGAAACTATTAATGAGATGACTTGGAGTTACTGCCTTCAACAAGACATTGGGTTTACTAAGAATTCACAATTAAACAGAATATCATAACTTCTGGTGAGCCATAAATATGTAGCAATTAATCCTCATAATGTTATATGAGTCAAGAACAGTATATCTTACTCTGTAGCAGCTTTACTGGTAGAACTATAATACAATTTGCAAAAGCTGTTTTACCTTAGTTTGAAGAGAGATATAAACTCAGCAAGAGAAACTAATTCACCATAGATACAGTAGAAAGTCAGTAACAGAGCACAGACTGGAACAAAAACTCAGGCAACCCCTCAACAGAGAAAGAGGATCTGGCCCAGAATGGACAGCTTGAAGTGTTAGAATCCTTGCTCGTTCTCCCACTCGAAGCAGTATTAGGGATTTTGCCTCTACATGCTGACTGAGCCACGTGCAAGCCACCAGCAAGGCTCAGCTGGAACTCCTCTGCTTGCAGCTGTGTGCCTGGCTCTGCCCGCTGGGAATCTGCACAGCACCACGGCAGAGGCAGCAGGATGACACCCTGCCCGGCTCGAGTGCGTGTGCCAGCCCAGAAACTCCCAGGAACCTGAACAAGGCCTCGGGAACCAGGAGTGAGCCCCTTCTGGGATGTTGCTCTCCCCCCGCTGTGCTGCTCAGCACTCTGCCGAGGGTGAAGGACCTACACCGTGGTGAAGAAAGCCCAAATGTTAAAGCATTTGGATATTACTTCACAAAGCATCACTGGGGGTGGTACAGAACAGGAGTTTCTAGGGTTTGAGTTTTTCCTTCTAATAACTGACATTTTCTCAACAAAACCCTGGGATTCTCCAGTAATGTGATTCTAGGAGACAGAGTGGTCAAACCCAGCAATTATCATGAATATTTATATGCTGAAAACATAATTTTGTATAAGAATATATGTCCCTTAGATCAGGAGAGGGGGGGAAGGAAGAAGGAAGAAAGTTTGGTACAAAAGAGCAGTCAACCATTCTGTTCTGTTCAAAAACCAAGTCGTAAACTACTTTTGTAAGTTACGCTGTAACTTTCTTCATAGATGTTTGTTAATTTGTGCCCTTAAATAGTATATTCCAAGGAAGTAAAAATATAGTAAATATTAAGGACACAGGGTTAATTTCATCCTTTTTGTTTCTTCCCTGCTTAGACAGAACTTCAGACTAATTGACAGGAATATGAAAATCTCCCTCTATTCATAGTATTTACAGCCACATACTTTGAAATATGCTCTCTAATAAGAACAGGAAAGAGCTGAATATACAATAAAAAATAACTTTGTTCACAAGTGAAAAATAAACATATTGGTTATTCTTCCCCACCTCTATTGCTATTGTAATAGAAATGGTTTGTTGGGGTTTCCTATTGTTTGGTTTTTTCACATCACATTTTGAACTGGAAAACCCCTTGAAAATTGGAAAATTAATTTTTACTTCAAATTTGTCAAGACAACAAGTTTATCAGGATGGGTCAGGTAGTGAGTAAATGAAGGAAAACATATTAGGCTGTAATAGTTATTTTCCTGAGATCAGTAAATAAATGAGGAGGGGAAAAAAAAAACCCAACACTTTAAACACTACAGCATGTTATATGTAATAATTACTTGGCCATCACCTATGCAAACATAAAGTTAAGTATAAAATAATGCTCTTACCCGCAATGCTTAAAGAAAAGTGTGGAAAACAGAATTGTCTTAGAATCAACTCTGTGCAAAGATGGCAATCAGATGTTTGCTACTCTTGGACCAGGGCAGTTGCCCACTTCTAGGGAAGGGATTTTCACAGAACAGCTTTATGTAAAAACAGTATGTCTTAGCTCCTAAGAGTTATTGTTTCTGTTTTGATCTCAATTTTCCTTTAGCATACAAAAATAGCTTTCAGTGATGGCTAAAGGCTGGATAGGAATTTGCAAACTCTTGCAGAGAGGTGACCTATCCTCAGCGTAAGCCTCATCACCCTGCCAGTACCTTTGGGATCCTCCTGGCCCGCCGTGTAGACAGCAGCTCACTTGTGGTACTCAGGCTGTCCTCATTGAGGCTGGAAGGGGAGGAGGGAATGCCAAGATGAGCCAGCAGCAGCATGTCATCGTGGCTGTGCCGCTTGGGTAGCCGTGGTAAGCGGTGGCTCTTCCTTTCTGACCAGTTTGCAATGCGCAGAGACTGGCTGCTGGGCTTCGAAGGTAGCTGCAGGAACAAGAACAGCTTGAGCTCTTCTCCTCCTCTGCAAGGCTTGGTGCTAAAGCAGCTCTTTGTGAATGAATGGTGGCTACACAAGGATATCAGGCCAGGGTATGAAAGGGAGGTTTAAGGTCAATACCTAAGACTTTACATTTCAAAGACAACTTTGTCACATTTCCATGCCATCAGTCTACATCACATCAACTCTATGATCCTTCAAACCTAACTTAAAGGCTTGACTGACATCAGAACTGGTGTCAGTCTGATGGGCCTGATCCATCTCTTTCACTTGCAGAGGATTAAGCACCAAGTAGCAGCTATCTTTAAAAAACTGTGACTCTTATGGAGCAGTCCTTCAAGCAGCTCTGCCCACCTCTCAAGAAGGTTACTCATCAGGCTGGTAAGGCTGGGTCCCTGCCTTCTCCTCCCAAACACAAACGCTGTAAGAATCTTAACCAGCATGTCTAGAAAAAAGTGCTATTGTGTCAAACAGCTGTCAATTGGCATTTGCTGGTATTCTATTAGCAGTACTATGAGCTAAAAACCTGCAGTAATAAATGTCCCATTTGTTCTACCTTGGAGGGCTTACCTATTACAGCACCATACTATCTGGGGTTAAGTGTGTTTCTGTATGTGTAGATTTTTGCAGCACAAATACATCAATAAAACATTCTTTTTATATCTGAGGACTTCAAAAACTTAAAGTAATAAATGGGAAAAGAGAAGGCCCAGTGGGATTCAAAATGACCACAAGCCAGTGTTTCTGAGGTCTCTGCTTACCACAGGTCAGTGTGCCAGGAAAATCTGCAGCAGCTATACCTTAATGAAAGGAGTTCTTTTTGGAGGTGATTGTTGAAAGCCTGCTGACCTTCTGATCTCTTACATCTTTTTTAGCATCATCCATGACTGAAAAGTCGTGTTGCTAATACAGCTGTGTTGCTATGCTGGAAAAACTGGGTGATAAATCGTTGCCAAAGCTGCCATTCTTCAGGAAATTGAGACTTTTCTATTTCTGGTCATTGGAGAATTACCCAGGCCCATACTTGACCTGCTCTTAGTATCTTTTTGATTATATATCAGTACAATGACAGGGCAATTATGGCTGGACTGACTCCTGGCAGGAAACTCCTGGCAGCATTTCAAAAAGAAGCTACTAGAATAAAGATAGCTCTGTTGCAAAGGTACCAGAGAGTACTTGTTTACTGAGCAACTTTACAGACATCATTTTAATCTGTATATTCTTTGGTCACCCAGTGTAAAACAGAGAATGGACAGTATCTTACTATGTACCTATAATGGTTCCTACCCTACTGGTACACAATTCCTGTTAACACACACAGAGCCCCAGATAACTGTTATGCACAGTATGTCTCTCACTATGAGGTTATCTTTGTGACTGCAGTTTCTGTTTTGTCTTACTCTGCTACTTTTCACTTGTTCCTGTTTCAGTAGCTTTACTGAAAACACTCCTGTGTTACAAATGATGTACTAGGTGTATACAAAGAATCCTGGTGGATTCTTCTTTTGTCTCTCCAACTATAACACTCACATAAACACAAAAGAAGTGAAAGAAAATATTCAATTTTGGTTTAGGTCTCGTTACAAGCCAAAAATGTAAATTGTCATGGTCTTTTGTTCAACTGCATCTTCTCTATTGATTCAGTGCAAAACAAAGTTCCTTTAAAAGGTATTTTGAATCCAAAATTAAGTATGTGATGAAATCTGTATTTTTTCCTATGAGCACAACAATCCCATAAACAACAATGGAACCTCGCATTTCATAACATTTACGAAATACAGACTGCTTTGGAAAATTTACCACAAAAGAGAAAGTCTGCAGAGTTCCTGGTCTTTATGCTGCAAACACAACTTAGACAGCCTTGCCAAAAGCAGACACTCAGGTTTTTCTGATTATTTTATTATTAGTTTATTTATTGGGGGAACATACCTGGCTTCTCCATTTCACAATAAAACATGCCACGCTACATATTTCACATTAGCCAACTCACAATAGGCCACACATAACAATATATGGGCAAGATTAAGCAACTGCCTTTTTCCCTCCTTGTCCCTACAACAAGCACAGCAGCAAACACAGAGTCTATTCACAAAGAGGTGCAGCCATACAAATAATTTAGAGCCAGATTCAGCTCACAAATAACGGGTGGAGGGGTTATTCTTAAACTCATCAGGCCGTAGCCAGCACAAACAGCGATCGGCTCCTGCAGGGCAGCGCTGAGCAGCTGAGCTAAAGCTGCCGAGAGCATTCCCAGCAAGGATTTATGCACGTGATCTCACTGCTTTTCCAGATACCCTCTATCACTCCGGCTGCTCGTCCTCCTATGCTGTGATTGATTTTCTTGCAAAAGTTTTAAATAAGCTTCGCGCACAGAAAGACGGGTGCCGTCACGCCGTTACCTGGGGAGGTGATGTGTATTTCCTGTCCTGCGGCGTCCACATCCTGTGCAAAGAATCTAGGGAATTCTCAGAGAGCTGATGGGATTTTCGGCCTGCGTGACGGCCTTTCAGCTCCACATCCTCATACGGGTTTTCCTTGGGTGACTCGCCTTCACGTTTTCGGTTGTGGGTTTTTTTTAAGAAAAGAAAAACAGACAGGAATGTAAAGTTAAAAAAAATAAAAAAATTCATGTGAACCAAGTGAAAGGCTTTTAGAAAAGCTCCTCAGCTTTCAGCATGACTCATCCCTCTAGCTGCAGCTGGAAGTATTTGGAGGAAAACTTGGCTATGAAGTCGACAAGTTTCTTTGGGGTTTTTTTTATGGCTTTTTTTTTTTCCTTAAAATAATAAAATGCAAAGATTTCATAAGATGTGCTTCTGAGCATCCGCAGCCGTGGAAAAATTACTGATATATAAAAGTAAGGCACATAACTATTTTAAAGTGTATCAGTAGATTTAATAAATCTGTAGCAGCCACTCACAGGGTGAAATGAATAGCAATAAATAACTGTTCTTACACACAATAAGATAACTTTTATTTTATGCTATCTTCACTTTTCTTCTCGCCTGAGGGAAGGTAAAGAAAGAATAAACACTTCAGCTCAGCAGTGCCAAGAAAGGCAATTGGAAAATGTCAAATATGAGGGAGGAGTTTCTGCCCTGACCATACTCCATCCTCAAAGTGTTCTTTAAAACACATACAGCCTCCTAATTAAGCAGCTATTCGTTTCAACTTATGTAAAATTTCTATCTCCCAAAAGGAAACTTACCTTCCCAATAATATATAGAGGCTTGAACAGTTAATCACTAAATAGGATATACATGAAAAATACATTAAAAGCAGCCTTGTCTCTTTGAATTTTTAGCATTTGAAAACCAGAATGAAAAAATTACAGTCCAGATTTAAGTGAGATCCAATACCATTCAGCAGCCTAAGGACCAGTGGAATAACCCATCTTCTTCTCAAAACTTCTGAATTCACTAAATCTCTCAGCGAACTAAGAAACATTCTGTATCTGTTTTTTCAAACAGTTCATAATCTGCATTTGGTTTAGAACTTCAGTTTTCTCGAACTCAGGGTCTTTCCAGTTTTCCAATCATCTCACACAGAAAATCATCCCTAAAAATGTGATCTACTCAAATTTAAGACTTGAATTTGCAGAAACTTGAACCATGCAGGAAGTTCAAAGCTTTCAAACCAACCTGCTTTTGGTTTTAAATATAAAGATGACTCTAAAATTCATGCTTTTAGTACAATGTATTTCGCAATGCAAGCTATTAAATATAAGAATTTCAGATTGTACTAGATACTCTATCAATTAAGAATTGAAAACAGAAAGCTATAGCATGGTTTACTAGTCACACTGTTACAGAAAATAGTCACTGATTTTACAGAAATAACAGTTGAGGCATAGGTATTTTCAATGAAAGCAAGGCCTGGATAATACCCAGTTCATTGGACTACTAGGGTTTTTTTGTTCTAGGCAGAATATTACATTTCCTCATTGTACAAAAAAAGCCCCAAAAGTAGTTTGTACATTCTACTTGATTGTTAAGCCTGGAAGGGTGAGACTGCTTGATTCATCAATTACAGCAGTAAGAGTTTTTGCTTAGCAAGTTCACATATTCAGAATACATGTAAAAATACAGCTTTGCTTTGTTAGTGCGTCATACTAAGACTTCTAGTGAAATACAAGCACAAGAGTAAATATTTTAGCTTTGTTTAATTAGAACCCTGAATAACTGCTACACTTGAAGAATGTTTGAATTGGCAACCACAGCTTATTATTTCATCCAGAGGGAATCTGATTCTAGAGGCTGCACTATCATCATCATCAATCCGCACACCGCATGGAGAGAACACCTTTGGGTGCGTGGAGTACTTAGAATAAAGACCTTTTAATTAATGCAACGAACAGGATAAAAATTAAGCAACAAATATTCCTACAAAGATTTCAAGCAACAAATGTTTTGGGAGGAGTACTGAATTGATTTGTTCCTTCTGCAGGAAGAAAAATAAATAGATATTGCACACTAATTCTATTATTTGTAAACTCTAGAACTCCAGATATGATAATCATAACAACAATAAATGGTCAACTTTGCAAAATGCTGTTGCTTACTCACAGCTAATTGGACTGTACTAGCATAATAAAATTTCTTGTGTAGTCCAAGTCAAGTAGAGGTCAAGCAAGCGTTTTAGAATGGATTAACAGATTTCAAAATACCCAGATACATTAGACAGTACTTAAACATATGTTTCCTTGTGAAAACAAATGTTACTACATCAGTCTGCATAGCATCCAGACTCCTGAGAAGAAACTAGCCCATCAATTGAAAAGAAACCTTTTTTAAAATGTAAAACATTGAAAAGTTTTAGGGTGAGCCTCTTTCCAAGACACAACATAAACCAGAATTGTTTGAACCCAGTTAAACTCAACATTACTAATGTTGACCTAAAATATAAAGTATAGAAACAGGCCCAGAGAAGTCTTGGATATGGGGAGAGGGAGGAGCAAGGAACCATGAGCAGAGGCTGCTTTTCTGACTCAGATTCTCTACCAAAAGAGAGCTCGGGCCAAATTCCTCTTCAGTGTAATGTGGAGGTCAGTGGAGACACAACAGGGATTTTAACTCTTTCCCAAGAGCTGTGAGAGTTTCTTCAGATGACTGGCTTGAGAATACTTGTTACTTTATTTTTCTTATTTCTTTAAAAGTCAAATTGTTTCAGGGTGGTCTTTTTTTGTCTTGAAATTATATCTTGAGAACAAATATGCCTTTTCTTTTTTTTTTCTTTGTGCGCATTTTTTGTAAAGAATAAACTTCCTCGACAGATCTCTGATTATGAGATATTTTGAGGAATCTGAAACAATCTGATTTTGCTGATTTGGCATTTGAACCCAGTATTTCATTCAGCCAGTAAATTAAAAGAGAAAATTTGTCTAAGTGTTCAGTAATTTTCAAACCTTAGACAACCACCATCTTTTTAGTATATATGCTCTCCCTGGTGGATGTGCCCTAAACCAGATACACAAAAAGAGCACTAGGCATCCCAGACAGACTGGTTTCTGGGTGCCAAGAGTAGGAATAACAAGTGACAAGAAAGCCAAAAAGATGTGTGAGGATACCCTCACATGCTTTAGAGCAGCATTTAACCCTATCACTCTGCACTGTGACTCCCTTCTATGGGATAAAGACATGGGAACTGATGGCCACCAGCAGATGTAGGTCCCACAGCAGAGGGAGGCTCTGGGGAAGGGCTGCAGAGGTGGCTGCTACTGTTGCTGCAGCACAAAAATGAGGAAAGCTTTCATACAGCTGGGCTGGCTCAGAGATTTGCAGCTTTGATCTCTGCGTTTCTCTTCAACACCATGACTTCTCTAGTCTCAAGGCCCAGGCAAGGAATGTTCACAATCTGCAAGCTGCATTCATTTGGATTTGATGCAACAAGGAAAACACATTTCAATGCAAGAACAAGAAAACATCCTTGTTCCTTCCATATGGATGTCTCTATTGGAAGCCAAAAGGAGAAACATTATGCAGTATAGAGAACAGGCTTGTCTCAACGAGGCTGATCCAACTGCCGCACAAGACAACAGCAGTTTATCACTGACTTCAAAGAAAGCTGAATCAGACCCAGAGAATGCATATGGTCACACAAAATAGCAAGGCTTTGGCAAATACTGTCTCTAATCACCATCCGTGCTTCCAGATCAGTCCCCTTTATAAGAATTTTTTTTAAGTTTCCCATTCTCTTGAATTCTACGTACCGGACTGCTGAGTTAACATGGGACATTTATCTACATGACGTTTATCTTCAGAAGACCTCACAGGCGATTTAATGATTCGTCCATAGAGGAAAAAAAAATAAAATATATATAGAGAGAATAACCAGCAATCTTTAGAAAAGTCCTGAGGATTTCAGTGCCTTGAGCTTAAGCGCTGATACGTTTCATCCAGTGATTGCAATTCCTCACTCCGTGATGCTCTGCGAGTCAGCTCCACCGAGTCCAGAGGCAGCACACAATGTTCCTCTGCTCAGCCTCTCACACGTGGCAAATGGGAAGCAGAGGCAGACTCAGCAAGGCTGCCTCACACTGAGAAAGGAGTGAAAAGTAAGGCTGAGGGGGAAAAAAATGCAGGCAGACACTTCTCTATAAATGGCAGAAAGTGAGGAAATGCATAATTTATTTCTAGATGGGAGAAATAATTATCAGAGGAATGAAGTGATTCACTGAGTGCTGATTATAACTCCTGCCTCTTGCATTGCTAGGAAGCAAGAAAAATCAAGCAGCAGGTATAGAGTAAGGGAAACAGCTCATCAACTTCTGTTAACTTGGGTCCTAAATTAGGGATCCAATGTTCACAGAGGAGTTGCCATCTCCAGAGGGTGATGCTGAATGCCCAAGAGCCTAACGCCTTCCTTGCTGTCCACACAGAAAGTCCAGGCCCCTGAGCTATACAGCTGAGTTAAGCAGAATTAGCACTTCACAAATGACAAAGTTTGTGTTTCCTGCAAAATACAGCATGTGCACAAAATATTGATGTATTTTAAGTTTTAATTAACTAGGAGATGAAAGCTTCAGCTACCATCCCAGAAGAGACTTGGGGAAAAGCAGCATGTACTTCCAGAGACAAGGAAGTGTAAATAGAGGCAATTAATAGGCAGGAAAAGAGACCCAGGTAGGCAGAATGAGAACTGAATAACAGACCAGTAGAAGAACCCAAGAAAGCAGTCTGTAAGAACCCATGATGCTTGTGGCACCTATCCCCTGAACCTTCTGCAGCATTTCTGTAACAACGGACATAAAGAACAATATCAACTCCTTTCCACAGATAATCCTTTTGATGGCACCTATAAATTCTTGAACTACCTGTTTTTTTTGCCCTCTGCCCATAACCTCTGTTCAACTGTAGATACAGCCCAATTCCTCTAGCTCACACATTTAGTGCACACAAGCCCTTGCAGAAGAATAAGATAAAATACAGCTGGGCAAGAAAGAAGCAAGCAGAGAAGGGTGGTTGGGAATTCTGTTTTTGCTGCTGTTGTAGAGGAAGCAATGGGAATGAAACTCTGAGTGCAATCACTGCATGAGGGAACAACACAGGGGTCATGCTCTGTGCAGACTTGCAGCTCCCCAGCATCTCTGGGCACTTAAGTTCAAAGAACTGTCCGGTGGTGAAAAACCAGGCATGTTCTGCGCATGCAGAATAAAATACCTATTTTATTCATAAAATTACACAAACACAGATTCAAACTGCCAGTGCTGGAGGAAAGCTCAGCCAGTGGAACGTTTATGAGTATGTTCAGATCAAATGGATGAAAACCACAAAATCTTCACATTCTCATAAAGTATCTAATCTTAGACCTTTAGTGCATAGATGAGCTCTTTCAACATCAGAGAAGCTGACATTGTGCATCTGAGGAATGCACAGCTGACATCTCAGCTGAGGAATTTACCCCAGAAATCTGCAGAAAGAGGAACTATTTCAATATGAAATTACATCTAAGACACGATACAGCTGCTTTGAAAAGCTATTGCAGACCAGTACTAAGTTACAAACCATTACTTGCTTATAGTCTTACCATCCATTGTATCAGCTAGGTACCATGTTCTCAGAAAACAGTAGAGTATCTGCAACATGCAGAGTGACAAGTCTAAAATTCTACTGGCCTTTTGAGCCCTGGTTGATGGAATTTGGAGGCAACAACCTGTGCTTCCTAAACTTTTCGAGTTTTGCTTTGCCTTGCAATAAGCAGAAGAAACAAGGCAGGTACTTCCAGCTCCCTGTTCTCTGCAGGGACTGCAGGAGCTTAGTGTTGTAATTATAACAAAGCATTAGATGGCAAAGAATAAGCATGGCTGAGAAATGAATAAGAAATTTCACCCCCCAAAACCATCCATTTAACACAGTCCAAAATCACGAGCATGAAAACACCTGATGAGCAACAGTTAGCACAGCATCAGCATGTCTAAACTGCTTGCACTTCAGACACTTCACAGAAGTTAAACCCTTTTGACTTCAACACAGCATCTGCGAGTTTGAACTACAATTTGGGAGAGCAGCCTCATGGTCATTTTACTCTGTTTTAGTAACCTGCAGGATTGACTGAAAAAACAGGCGATAAAGCTGACACAGCTGTCCAAAGCAGCTGTAGTGGATGGTATAGCTGCGAGGCAGGCTCCACGAAGAAAAATGGGGATCTAAATAAAGCAGGAGGTGATTACCAAAAATAAATTAAATCCATGTATCCCAATGTAGCAACAAAGCAGCAACCTGATAATCAACAGGATCAGATAGCTAGAGCATTTGGCCTTGCTTTGACAGACTATGGATACTGTTTGATTTAATGTGCTTTGGCTGCACTGTCTATTATTACAATTGCCACAATTACACTTTCCAAAAACTCATATGCCTTTTAGACTGTGAGAGGCAGACTAGGGCTATGGAAGAACACAGGGACATACATTTCCCCAATCACTGCCTGCACCATCATGTTGTATCAATCCTAGCTCTGTCTTTGACTATCCAGAGACATCCTAGTAAACAATTAACTAAAGACCCAAAATGTTTTCAGAGTAGCAAAACTAGCACAGCACAGCTAGCAGAGGTGCAATCTCTCAGAGTTTGCTGCATCTTCACAGCAGCCCAGCAATTCCAGTTTCTCCCACTACAACCCTCTTGGTGTGAGATGATAATATGGCAGACAATAATGCGATGAGAAAGCATGACAGGCAATAATGTGGCACGTGATGATGGGATTTTACTGGAAAGATCAGCTCGCTGTCTTTCTAAACTTTTTACCGCATTTACTGGAAGAACTTTGCAAATGTTCTAATTTGAAAGCAATGTCAAGCTGGAACATCTTCCAACTGGACCTCAGTCATCATTTCTGCAGCTCTTGGCACACACAATGGAGATTCAGTAAAATAGCTAAATCATCCCATTTGTTACATGACGTGCACTATGTCCAATTTACATCAGAATTCCAAACAACTAGTTTGGAGAGACAAGGTCCCTTACCAGGAGGGATAAAGGGTGTGACACACTATCCTGGAGTTGACAGGGAAAGGTTAAGCCACTGACATTCTCTCCATGCTCAGGAACTTGCTTGTAGGTCAATGCCTGTCTATTTTAACTGCTCAGGCACCCCCATGGGTTAGGCTGCCCTGACACTGCTTAGGAGTGCTGATTTGAGACATATTGCTCCATCTCCTCTCTTTTGAATTCTGATATATTAGGAAATAGCTGAGGGACTCAGATTCATCTATTTTCATCTCTCTGGAAAAGACTGTACTTAACCAAGTATAACAACAACCTGTTCTCACTATTTTCAAGGAGAGATGGCTACACCAAAAGAAGGACATTTTGCTCCCTGAGTGACGACCTGAAACCTATATGCAAGCCTTATGTGGATATGCTTTTACTCAAAAAAAAAAAAAAAAAAGAAAAAAAAAAAAAGGAGAGAGAGAAGAACTCTACAAGGGCTGGTACCAGTCTGAGTAGTTTGAGGCTTTATAAGGATTTATTTTCCACTCAACTCTGACTGTGAAGAAGGCCCATGCAAACCCAGAGCTAGTTGTCCGGTTGTCCTGTTATAGTGCAAAAGTAAAGGAGAAGCTGATTCTCCCCAAAGTGAAGTGAGGTGTTCAACTTGACACATGAAATGCTAAACAAATGTGTCAATTGGGTGTAAATTGTAACAAGGTTTAATTATACACCTCCAGAAGCACAGTTATTAAGTTGCTATCATCAATCTAACTGCTTTTAAGATGCAAAACATATTTGTCAAGAGGAGTATTCAGCTATTCGCAGGGCTCAAAATCTCCTAAACATGACACTGAACAAGTCCAACGAGCAGAAGGGTACATAAGAAGCCCTGACTGGTCAGCCTCACCTCCATCCCCGGAAAGGCGATGGAACACCTCACCTGATGACACCTGGGTGTCATCATAGGGAGGAAAAGAAAGCTATCAGAAGTAGTCAACATGGATATACCAAGGGGAAGTCATGTCAGTCTAACCTGATAGCTTTCGATGATGGCATGACTGGTTGGATAGAGGAAAGGAGGGTGATGGATGTTGTCTACCTTGACTTCAGCAAGGCTTTTGACACCGGCTACCACAGCATCCTCATAGCTAAGCTTAGGAAGTGTGGGTTAGATGAATGGACAGTTAAACGTTTTGAAATCCAGTGAAACGTCTGGATGAAAGACAGAGGGTTGAGATTAGGGGCACAGAATCCCGCTGGAAGTCTGTAACAAGTGGTGTTCCCCAGGGGTCAGGACTGGGTCCAGACTTCTTCAATATATTCATCAATGACCTGGATGAAGGGATGGAATGTACCCTCAGCAAGTTTGCTGATGACACAAAACAAGGAGGAGTGGCTGACACCCTAGAAGGCTGTGCCACCATCCAGAGAGACCTGGACAGGCTGGAGAGTTGGGCAAGAGAAATCCAATGAAATTTATCAAGGGCAAGTGTAGGGTGCTGCACCTGGGAAGAAATAATCCCAAGAACGAGTACAGGTTGGGGGCTGACCTGCTGGAGAGCAGCTCTGAGGAAAAAGACCTGGGAGTTCTTGTGGACAACAGGATGACCATGAGCCAGCAATGTGCCCTTGTGGCCAAGAAGGCAAATGGCATCCTGGGGTACATCAAGAGGAACGTGGCCAGCAGGTCGAGGGAGGTCATCCTGCCCCTCTGCTCTACCCTGATGAGGCCCCATCTGGAGTACTGTGTCCAGTTCTGGGCTCCACAATTCAGGAAGGACAGAGAACTGCTGGAGAGAGTACAACAAAGGGCCACAAAGAT
>BJBW01002941.1:0-77134 GCA_004320125.1 Scolopax mira | reverse complement strand
CAAGAGGAAATGGGCACAAACTTGAGTATAAGAAGTCCCACCTGAACATGAGGAGGAACTTCTTTACTGTGAGAGTGGTAGAGCACTGGAACAGGCTGCCCGGAGAGGTGGTGGAGTCTCCTTCTCTGGAGACATTCAAAACCTGTCTGGACAAGTTCCTGTGCAATGTGCTCTAGGTAGACCCACTCTGGCAGGAGGGTTGGACTAGATGATCTCCAGAGATCCCTTCCAACCCCATATGATTCTATGATTTTATGGATTGCAGGACACTCCCAACAGGAGGCCACCAGGAAGATCCCATTCAGAAATTCATCTGGGTATTAGAGATCTGACAACATTTCTGGGGCATTGCTTTACTTTCTGGACTGCTTCAGCTTTAGCTGCCAAATCAGTCACAGTAGCTCTCAGCAGCTGCTTCTCCTTAACTGTTTCAGTTCTGCTGTTTGCCTTATTTTCTCACTTTCCCCCCTACAGATTTCCCACACAATTTAACTATCACCTTTTATTTCAAGCTGATCTGAAATGATCTGATTCTGCTGACTGAGAGCTTCACAGACTCCAGAAGAGCATTCTGACGGGCTTCATCAAATACTTCTCAACAAACATAAATACAACCAGAGATGGGCCTAAATCCAAGCTCTGCCTCTGAGCATTTATTTCTGAGCTTGGAAGAAGCCTGTATCCCCATCAAGAATGTGTGACTTACTCTAGTCTCCCCAATAGACCACAGAGAAACTGTGATGTGAAGATAGGGAGAAATGAGGAGAAGACAGAACTGAGTTCCAAAGCAAGCTTTCAAGCTGGCCTCTACCACTACAGATACTATCAAAACTCCAGATACACAGGTCTGTGCTCTTTCAGATCCAGAACACAACTGCTGAATACAAGCTTTAAAATAAAAACATTTCAACTTTTAACTTCGCATAATTTTGACATTGCCTGGAGGATGTATTTTTTTCACAGGAATTTGTGCCAGTTGTCTGAACCATACACTTTTGACTATCCCTTTCTTGCCCGGGTTATATGACCCTCTTTAACAGCTAATCCATCTGCCCAGGTTCACATTCCAGCTGCTGGAGTCTCCTTAAGAAGAGCATGTTCTCAGACAGTGAGTATTTGGTGGACTACATCTTCCACAGCATATCATAAAATGTCAGTTGAAAAAATAACTGCATTTAATGAACAGAGGACTCCGATGCTGCTGACTACACCAACTGCAAGGTTGAAGGAGAGGCATATGACCAGTGATCTACACAGCACTGGGACCTGCCATCAAGCAGATCTAACAAGGCACTGACACCTATCAAGCCTTTGACATGCCACCTAAGTTCTGGGATAAACCAGGCCTGGCTATATGTAACTGCTATGCATATACTGGTGTCCCCAGACTTTGTGTTCCTAGGGACTCTGATGCTAGTGAAACACCAAAACTTCCTCAGGGCAGTAGCAGACATTTGTGTTCCTCCTCACAGGAATTTTATGGAGAGGAACAAAATAAAAGATCTATTTCAGCCCTAGGGCGATTTCTGAGTGCATATCTATGCACTCAGAAAAGGTCTAGCAGGAACTCTGCCAAGCCAACACAAAGGAAGGGCTAATGTCACACCAAACTGCCGGGCACACACCAATATAAGTGGCCAAGCCAGACAGAAAATGGTTTATCCACTGCAACCCAGCATGGCGAGCACTCAAAAGAGCTCTGGCTGCAAAGTGAAGCCAGTCTTGTCCCAAAGAAAAGTACAGCCTAATTCCAGCTGGGGATTCTAAAAGACATTCATTCATTATCATTATCTTTCATGTTAGTTAACAGAGTTCTAAGAGTGGACCATTGCAATTAGTGAGCAGGTACCAGTCTTGCACGTGAGCCAGTCAGACAGAAGAGGAGCCTTATCTGGGGC
Source organism: Scolopax mira (assembly GCA_004320125.1). Classification (NCBI taxonomy): domain Eukaryota; kingdom Metazoa; phylum Chordata; class Aves; order Charadriiformes; family Scolopacidae; genus Scolopax; species Scolopax mira. Next base: position 75,236 of record BJBW01002941.1, on the reverse strand, counting down.
AAGACCACTACTCTCTGCATTAATATATGTGGCTAAAATAAATCCATTCTTACACAAAGTGTTCTTCTTGCTGCACAAGTAAGAGACTAAACCCATTTGAAGATGAATAAGCCGATACTCACACATCTGGGCTTTGTGCTGAATAGTCTACCTATGACTTCAAAAACAGCAGAGAAGCAAGAAATCCTGTTAGTTACAGATATTCAGGGAGCAAAGGTATTTTAATCACTATCATTCTTCTTGGGAAAAAAATGTTTTAAGGAGAGCCAAGTAGCTATAAGAGCAAACGGCTCTTGCTTGGACAGGGTAAATGGAGTTGTGTGACATCAAATTAAACATTCTCAATCTACGATACAACACACACAGCCCAGCTGAGCAATGGGTCTCCTACATATCTGTGTAATATCCTCTTAGAGAAAATCTTCACCTGTTCTACTGCATCCAGCACTCTGAGGAGTTACAAACAGAATAAGAAGGCTTGCCTTGTCAAAGATTTCTTCCACTATATTTAATTTCTGAATTGTGAGTTCAGTTTCCTCTTACAAACAATAACCTACTTCATTTTACTAGATTTTCTCAAGTTAAACAATATTGTGCCCTTAACTTTGCCTTTAACTTTTATTCATTTTTTTGGTGATGATAACAAGTGCTTTTTTCTGGATATCAGGTGAAAAATGCCTCAGAGACACCAGAGGTTAAATTACAATATTCAAATATCTCAACTGCATTTAGGGAAACAGACTGGAAAACTGAAACTGTATGGTACATATGACAGGAAATACTGTCGTCCACAAACACAGCAGAAGCAACTGTCTCAGACATCTCTTAATACTATGATAGTTTCTTGAACGTGCACAAAGCCAAGCACGGTTTCCCCAACTAGATTCATAAAGCCACATCAATTTTGGTCTGATTAAAGACTCATTCAAAACCACAAGAAGCAAAACAATGTTAACTTTACTATGATTGCCACATTCCTGTGAGTGCTAGTACAGAAGATGAATGAAGTCCACATGGCTCCTTGCACATGGAATGCAGCTCTGATTAATATTAGGAATGTGCACCCCTTTATACAGCTGCTTCTTGATTAATGCAGAATGGATCATTATGTTCCAATCCAATATCTGTCTTGAGCTTTACATGCAGATATTTCATCTATTAAAGTGTACAAATATATTACAAAATCACACAAAGCATCTAGTTCATAACATCACTGGATTTCAAAGCACAATCATTTTGGTTTTACTGTATCTTAAAACTTTTTTTTTTTTTTTGGTCAAATCAGCTCTCAAAATAACATAAACTAGCTATAGAAGTTCACCACTGCCCTGATCATTAAAGAAGGAAATGGTATAAGGGCACCAGGAGAAAGACAAAGGCTTAATGCACATACATATCAGATGAGGGGGTCATGTACCAACCTCAAAACCAAGGACTCTAGTCCTAGTACTTACATGCTTAGAAGCTGAATTTTGATCATTATACTAGTCTGAGTGAGAGCACCAAGTACCCCACATGGTATCTTGTAGATACCTAACACTGAATATGCTTTTTAGAAATAATCCTCTGAGAGAGAGTTCACCACTTATCTACAACTCTCCTCTCCTTTCTAAGTGAGGGAGAAACATGCTGCTGAGGAGCACCAGGCTGCGAGATGTGGTGACAGACAGGAAAACTGGGCTGCTGTTTGGGGGAACCTCAGCAAGCTGAAGGAACAGCTCAACAGGAACTTCAGGAAGTTTAGGAAAGAAAAATATGGTCCTGCATGTGGGTCAGAATAACCCTGCGGCAGTCCATGCCAGGGCCAACTGTTTAGGGAGCAATTTTCAAACAAAAGGCTGAAGGTCCCAGTGGGCAACAAACTAAACACAGGGCAGCAGTGTATGCCTGTGGCAAGGAAGGACAATCACACCTTGCCTGTACTAGCAAGTATGTGGCCAGCAAGTCACAGGAAGTGGTAATTGTTCTTTATTTGGCCCTTGTAAGGCTGCCTCTGGGCTATTCACGGTACCAGAGAGACCAGAGATAGTCTAGAGCAAGGCTGCTAAGATGGCTGGGCCTGGAACATACAATACGAGCAATAAAAGGCTGAGCAAACTAGGACTGTTTAGGCTAGAGAAGTCTTGGGGGTAACCTAACTGCTTCCCTTCCACTTCCTAGAAGGGGGTTATTGAAAAGGTGAAGCAGATGCTTCTTGGAAGTGCACAGTGAAGGAAGAAAGGCAATGGTCACAAATAGCAACAAGGAGAATTCTGACTGAATAAGAAGAAAAATTCCTTCACAGTGATATCAAGAACAATATCTTCACAGTGGAGGTTAAGCTACGGAGGAGACTGTGCAAAGAGACAATGGAACCATGCTCCTAAGATATTTTGAAAACTCAACCAGACATAGCCCTGTGCAACCTGATCTAACTTTGAAACTAGCCCTGCTTTCAGCAGAGGTTAGACCAGCTGACTCCAGAGTCCCTTCCAAACTGAATTTTATTTTATGATTCTGTCTCACAGTAGAGTATTTAGAACATTGCTCCAGATTCACTGGTTTTTTCTTCTTGTGTTGTAACATTTACTTGCATTAAAAGTTTTAATTCTACAGGGAGTAGGGTTGAAGGGGACTTTATTAAATTTATTAATTTTGTGACAATGTTTAAACTACTTACAAGCTTTTAGGGAGGCAGGAGATTCAACCAGCTATAGATGAAAAACTCTCTACCACTTTAGGGCAACTGTTTGCAAAGAAAACCCAAAGCAACAGTGACAGAATCCTTTCTATCTTTAAAGCAGACATAAATCTATAAAATAAACCCACTCTTACAGACACCTGGTTTACATGAGTACAAACGTGCTACGTAAAGAGACTGGGATCTAGCACTACTGGTATAAATTATGCAGATGTGATATACAAAATTACGATAGTTTCTTTAAAGCCAGAGATCAAACTGCTTTGGCTTGTCTTTAATCATGCTTGACAGTTTATAAGAATTATATTGATTTGGTATTCCCCCCACACTGCCTGCATTGAATGAAGTGCTATGGAAAGAGGTTGTTAAAAAGCAGTTCAAAACAATGAAGTTCTCTGTTTGTTCACAGATTTGAAATTTTTCATTCTCTTCCTGCTACCCTGCAGGTAATCTGCAGGGAATTGCCTTATAGTTCCCATGAGTTGAAAGAGTACAATTTGATACTGAACCCAAGATTTACTCTCATTTGAAGAAAGCTTCAATAATTCAATACTAGTCCTGTATATTTTATTTTTATATTTACTGAAACAAAGCAAAGAAGCATGAACAACTGATGTCTGGCAGCAAATTGACACATCCTGAGCAAAGATGAGCATTGTAATTAATGCACAATACATTTTCAAGTGCAAATTGCACCAGGGTGTGGAGAAGGCTAATGATCGTATGAGGACATCCTCCACAGAAAAATAAAACTTTTTACTATCTACATAAACTCTTATTTTTATTAGCAGACACTGAGCAGCAGCATTTTTGTGTGTTCTGAAAGCATTTTTTGGAATGGTATAGAGGGAGAGTACAGCTGCAAACAGAAAGAGTAAATTCCTATTTTCATGGAGTCTGACAAGCCAGACAGAATTTGGGTATAAGGAGAAGAAGCCCCAAGCTGTAATTTGTGGCCACTGTTCCTTGCTGTATTAGTTGTTATGACCAAGAAGAGTTTTGTTCTATCAGCTTTGTTTGCCCTTCAAACATTTGTAAGCAGTATAAAAGTGCCTTTGGTCCTCCTTTTGAGCAGACTAAACAAGTCCAGCTTGTCAGTGTCTCTTCAGAGGATGTGTGCTCTAGGGCCCCCTGACTATCTTGGTAGCCCTCCAGTTTTCAGTAGATAAAGATTCATTGTCCAAAGTAAAATGAAGTACCATTTGTATCTGTTATAATAATACACACTGAAAGAGTTAAAAACAATGCAGATATTCATCACTTGTGTGGAAAATCTGTGCTCTGAAGGGCTGCCCAATTTTCCATAATTATAACAACTTTTTTGATGTTAAAAGAATGTATGCATAGGCCATACATTTCCTTCTAAGACCAAAAGAAACATGTTTTTCTTGTGAAACTTAATCAAAACAGTGTTTTGGTTGCACATTCCTGATGGCTCTATAGCTAAAGGAAATTAATTTTTCTTTAACCAGCAACTGGGACTGGGGGAAGACCAGGAATGGTGCTACAAACAACTGCTTTGGGACAGTCTTGAAAAGCTCAGGCTGACCACACAAGGACCTGTGAGGTTAATCTTGCTATTGGATAGTTCTGTAAACACTATCTCAATTTCAGTTCTTTACATTTTTACACTACTCAAGGCTTCAAGCCAAGGCCTTGATAAAAAGAATGATTTGTTTCTTGAAAAGCATAGCAAGAAGCTGATCAAATAGTCTGTTTCCAGTACCACCCAATGAAGTCCAAAGGAATCAAGACCCTCTGCATGCAAATTAAGAGTTATGTTTGCATTGATGCATCAAACCCATTTACCCTCCACTTAATCTCTCTGTACTGATAGCACTGAATGTTCTTGCACAGGGCACGTGTTCAACAATACACACTCAACCCACAACTGCTCACATCCCACTGTGAGCCCACGTACTGCAACAGGTTCTTACCTACAATGTCTTCATAGGCATTTTCTTCTAAAGTGCTCTTGGATCCAAATTTATGCTGGCTCTCGGTCCCATTTTCAGTTGGGGAGGGAGGGTACAGGGATTGCAGACTTGATGCATCCTCAAACTCAAACGATTTTCTAAAGTTTGAAACAAGAAGTAGTTAGTAACTAGAAAGTAAAATGACTCAAACATGTAGGTGAGCATTTGTTTGCTAAGAAATATATATAAAAAGACCCCAAAAAAAAATCACATATCATGCTTTAAGGACTGACTTTAGACAACCTTAAGTGCTATGCTCACAGCAGTCTTTAACAAGCTGTCACACTTTTGTGAGGTTGGAAATATTATTATCCTCACTACGTGGACAGGGAGGGAGTACGTGAGTCAAAAGTTACAAAGTTAGCAGCACAGTCTTCAGAGCAGACGTTGCCTTGCTCTTGCCAGGGACCCCAGAAACATGCAGTCCTCTCTCTTTAGCAAAGACATTTCTCTGGAATGCTTTCTTCCACCAGTTGCTCTGAGAGACATAGCCCTTAGTTTGAAAACACTCGCATCTTGACTTTCAGTATGTTCCTTCATAAAGGTCAGTGTACAAATACCAAAGGCACACTTGTGTGAAAGCCAGCCGTTTCCCTTGCACACCCTGCGTCAAGCGCAAAGGACAAAGCATTGAGGAAAGGCAGGCTCTCTGGGATGCATGAGCAACCCAGGGTGATGGCTGGGGCCCTGAAGGATCAGGTTCTCTGGTGGGAAGGCGAGGAGCAGCTGGGTCAGATAAGCCCATGCAACTAGTCTTCCACCCGGGTACTTGAAGCAGAGGTGATTCACTGCCTCTCAGACACACCTGCCCCAGTGCTGCTGGGCAGCTCTAGGGGAAGAGGATCCCAGTTCCTCCCCATTCTCCAGTATGGCCAGCACTTGTTCTCTGAGACAATACCTACACTGAAATTGGGAGGTGCATGGTTTGCATTGCCAGCTGTACTGAGGCTAGCATTCATTTGGTTGATTTAGCACTGAGGATGAAATGGGCTCAGGTTGGAGTGTAAATCCTGGGGTGCTGTAAGGTTTGCAGAGGCTGTGCTGATGCCCATACTTCACTCAATGGTACCCAAACTAGATTAAGAGTAAATCATCCTGCCATCAATCCCTTTCCTCTTCTCTCTAGCTGGAGTGAAACATATGTTGACAGCATATCCATATGGCAGTAGTAGAGTCTCATGAGATGTACTCCAGCTTGTTAATTGGCTCAAGAGTACCCATAAAGACAATACAATGACTATCATATAAATACTGCATTTGACAAGAGCATTTCCTATTTATCTGCTGGAGCAGACTCCTGGGTCCGGAGCAGGCTTATGAACCATCTCTCTCTCCTTTCCCTAATCTTGAGAATATCCAGGACCATATCACGTACATCAGGATCGTGGCAGAAACAAGCCGTGCATTTCAGATCCAGACATCTGCTGCTCTACAGTAATAAAAGATGCTTAGGCACTGAAGACATATTTGTGTATGAAATGAGACTTCCTAAAGTAGTTAAATATCCAGCTCTCATAGACTTCAAGGCAACACAAGGATGGTTTTGTGGACCAGCACTCAGCTGTGGTCCATGTGTCCAAAGCCTATTCTGTGACACTCCTCTCTTGCACTGTGTCTGTGCCAGAGGATCTCCTACTGCTAGGGAACATCCAGGTCACATCAATCTGAAACGTAAAAGCTACTGTGGGCACCAGACCCAGACTGGATCTATGTTAGCAGACAAATATGAGAGACTTCCACCATTTTACTTTAAAGTTGAATTAGCCACCACAAAGAAACCAGTGTTTTCAACCAAAATATTAGAATAAATATCCACAGTCCATTCCAGTGAGTGCAAGCCACATGTATGTTTAATCTGAAACACACAGCTACATGCTGTAGACATAATGAATTATGCCTGTTCTCAAAAACAGAACAGTTTAGAGACTGATATTTCAGTAACTAATATTAACAAAATGTTGTCATTCTTACATGATTTGTATGGTCTCAAGCTCTTTGTAAATGCTGGTATTCTGTTTATGTAACTGAAGGAAGGACAGTAGGAAAGACAATAGTTAAGATTTTGTAAGGCATTTCTGCCCAGCCTTGAGGTCAGCTGGCAAACCTGTGATTTTGGGAGGCTGAGTTAAATTTACTTAGGTCATCATTAATCAGAGGTAAGTCAGAAAAATGGCTAAACTGCAGTAGGGTAAGATGTTACAAACAAATGGAAACCCACCCTGTACATCGTGGAACTGATTTGCAAGAATCGCCAGGTATGCATGTTAACACTGTAAACTTTACAACTTACACTCCACTAATCACAACTTAGACAAATATTGCTTTTGTTTTGTGCTTGTACCTACTAACCCCACCCAGGACTGAGGCTCCATTGCTGAACCATGCTGTTGTCTAACTCCACTATGATGAGAGACTGAACTTGCAGGTGCAAGCACAAATTGTACTTCTTCTGAAAGAAATTTCAAAAATTCATCTCACAAACTCATTGTAACAAAATACTGTGGGTTTTAGGTGACTTGTAAGTTCTCAATCTCAGTGTGTGTACACAGAGACTGACTTGGATCTCTTAGCCAAAGGTTACACAATAATTCTGTGCAAGAACTATCTTCTGTTACTCATTCCTCTCTGCCACCCAACACACAGACCATTTTACCACTTGCCCCATGATTTTTCAATAAAGGCTATCATTTATAGCAGAACATTTAAATATTACTGTTTGCCTTTTGTACATTGGAAATGCTGTGCTGAACAAAATGAGGTCAGCTTTATTTCACAAACTCTTATTAAAAACTGACTTACTTCCTCTAATTGAGATTATTGCCAGAACTCAAAGATAAGCACTGCTAATCAGAGCTTGGCTTTCCACATCCCGCCTCCCGATCTTTCTCAGAGAAACCACACAAATTAGCAGAGTTCTTTGATCTATTTCAGAAGCAGAAGAACAGAAATTAATTCCATAAAGAAAAGAATCTGAAGGCTCCTCCTCCTCCTTTTCCTGTCCCAACATACTTCAAGTCAGGTTGTACTGACATAAACTTATAATTAATTGAGCCAACATCAAGCACCAGGTACTGAATTGATGTGTGCACTTGAGATGCCATTTAGCAGTTATTTGCAAAGCTCATCATTAAATATCAAAGAGAGTACATGTGTGTGTCCATCGCACACGCACACGCACAGATAGGTGAACTTGTTAAAAATGCCATACTGTGAATGCTTATCAACAGCTATGCCTCGAAGTGGTTGAGCAGAATGAGTCTTACCATTTCCAAAATTCAAGGGGAATCATGTAATCAAAAGAAGTCAAGCTTCACAGACTGCAGTGAAAACGTAGTCATATACTCTGCTCATCTTTAACTCGGGAAGGATATAAAAGCCTTACTCTGCCAAAACATAGTTTTCTCAGCAGTAATCCTCTACAGCTATCGATAGTGACTTAGGGCAACATTCCTAAGCACCGAATTAAATAAAATCACCAACATTGCATAAAATCGGCACAACTGCTGTGGTAACAAGCTTTAGAAACACAAACCCTCTGCAGGTATGTTTTGCAATGAACAGGCAGACAGAACTATCACAGATGAGCTACAGCCCCACAACAAGCGGATAATGAAATTATGCTTGATCAAAAATCTCAAGTAAGGGCTTATATGCCAAAATGAGTGAGATAACCTTTAGCACACATGCCCTAGAGCCTTTTCCAGGGGCTGAGAAATGCAGGTTGGAGAACTCCAAAACTGTAGCCATGTAAGGGTATTGTACCATTGCATCCCATCAGCGCAGTTCAGCAGAAGAAATACTTGTCTTGGACACAATTCCTAGCATTCCTCAGGTGAAAATAATGGCATTGGAGGGAGAATTTGAAATATTATTACTAAAAAAATACAGCACATTTATGTATTTGAAGATTGAGCACAAGACATTTCCTTGAATTTTACCTATTCTGGGATTTTCTGTGAAAGCGCGACTCTTTCTTCTGCCTTCTGGTAACTGGGGGTGCGGGGGTGGATGGGAGGGGAGGAGGAGCAGCAGGTGCAGGAGATAGAGGTAGGCCATTGCTTGGTTTGCTTTTGTGGTTTTTGTCTGCTTCATATTCAAAGGTGCGTTTGGGCTTGGGGACAGGATTCACCGCAGTGTTAGTCGGGCTTTCAAGGAGCAGTTTAGGGCCAGCCGAGTCTGCAGTAACCCCCTGTTTTGTCTTACTGCTTTTCTCAGCCTCAGTAGGTGTTTCTGGTTCACTCCCCAAAATAGCAGTCTCTCCTTTGCTATCACTTAGGGTTTCACTCAGTCCCTCCACAGTGTTCAGAGTCACAGACTTTTTTCTCCCTTTGTCAACACTGTAACAGCTACTTGGTAACTGGGGGAGGCCTCTGCCGGGCTGCTCTTTCAGTGCCTGCTCGATCTTCTGTATTCTGTTGAGCACGGCAGAGGACTCTTTCCTCACATGGCCCTTGAGGAAAGTGGCAGAAGGAGGCTCGTTCCTGCCTGATCTCTTTTCAAACTGATGGCAGGAATCCCTGTCCTGCAGTTCCTCCTCCTCCGTTTCTGGGTAAGAGCACTCAGAAAATGTTCGGCTCATTCTTCTGAGCCCTTTGAAATCAAATGTCTTCTCGCTGCAGGGAGAGGTCAGCACGCTGGGGCAGCTCTCACTGCCCGACCTCTCCCCAGCATCCCTCTTGTCCACACAGGCACTCATCCTGGGGGATGGCTCCCGGCGGCACTCCCATTCCGTGATCTTCTGCCTGATGTCCAGCGCCTGGGAGCGGACACTCGCCCGACTGAGGGAGAGGTTCCTCAAATTGGTAGCAGTGCCCAAGGATAGGGTGCTCCGGGCGAGCAGATGGCTCCCTATTGTGTCCCCATCATCAGCCTCCTTTGGACTCTCCTTTTGGTCCTCAGCCTTGAATACAGACAGCCTTTTATCCAAAGCACCCACACTGGTGGCTTTGAGAGGGTGGCTTGGGGAGTCGGTGTCTGATGGGCTCGTGGAAGTGCTTCGTAGCGTAGATGTGCGGCTGCTCCAGTCCTTGAGGCGTGGTCTGGAGCTGGAGACTTTGGGGAGTCGAGTAGAGCGGCAAGAGTCCTCACTATCGCTCAGGGGGTAGGCTAGGCTTCTTCGCGGGGACAAAAGAGGCGGTGGAGAGACTGACTGACACCTAGAAGCAGAAAGAAATAAAAAATCAAGTCCTTGGGGAAACTAGAGTTATTTGCCAAATTTCTTCTGGCTGCAGGTAAAGCAGAGGATGTCTGCACACTGTAAAACCACCCCAGTGCATCACTAAGACACCAAATACCACTCAGGGGTTGAGGAGTGGCAGCAATTAACTGATGTTGTCGATGAGCTGATGAGAGCAGAGCATTCAGTGTGTCCACAGCCAATTTTCTCACCTCTGTTTGACCCCCTGCTTTTCCAAGTTTTCTGAGTTTAAAAACAGCTGAGATTCTCATAGCAAACCATTGAACGCATCTACCACCTCCAGCAGAATAGCTCCCTGGCCTCCCAGATTAAGGAGTCCCTCTGCCGAAAAAGGGCACCATCAGCAAGAAGATTCCCACTGCAACAAAACCAGGAGAGACTGACCAACAAGGAGCTCAGTTTAGCTGCTGGTTGCCATGAGCAAAGCAATTAAAAAGGATGTCAGTTTTCAATTCATAACATCTGAAGCGAAGCACCTCCATGTTCAGCCACTGCGGTATTTTAGCCGCAGCATTTGAAATCATAAATTAAATAAAGCAGCAAAAGGAAGACCTGTTCTGTCTTTGGTCTGATGTTATGGCCAACAGATTAAACTCTCCTTATGAAAAAAACAGAAATAATTTCTTATCAAAAGAATATCACAGTCTGAAAAAAAAAATATATTAGTCTGCCCACGGCATTAGTCTGCCATGTGTTGAAGAATATAAATTATACAGAAAGGCCTCAGTGTTACCCTGGAAAAAAAAAACCCTTAGAACAAATTTTTGCCATGGTATGGTTTGCAAAATCAGCCACTGTTACTGGAGTTTTGTACACTGTTGCAAAGACCTTTTAAGAACAAAAAGACAAAATGAAATTAAACAACACATTATTCAGCAAGCTCATCACCAATGAGCCAGCAATAAGAAAACTAAGCCAAAACCATGTCTAAAAAAAGGGTGTTTCCTGCACTGCCACAGAGTACATACATACAGACGTAGCAGAAATAATCATCACTCCTTTAGCATTTTGCCTTAGCAACCTTTCTGTTCCAAACAGTATGGAAACAAAAGAAAGACCCAAAAGTAATGCCTTTTATAGCAGTTATGTTCCTATTCTACAAAGATTGCATACAAGTTGTTTGGTTTTTTTATAAACTGTCTTGTACACATAAAATCCAAATGAAAGGACTATTTGATCAAAAGAAATCATGGGAGCAAATGTCACTGCTATAGCAAAGGGTGAAAAGGTTCAGAAGATCCTGCTCTTACGTGGCTTTCTTCCCAACAGCCAGCCAATGCTCACAGGCACAGATGCCAAATTCTGGGTGTTAATCTGAAAGTCCAGAGCACTGAGGCAATTTCTGAAAAATGTACTTTGACACAGGAGACATCTTATTCTCCTTCAAACACATCCCCAAATCAAATTATTAGATTTTACCCTGTTTTCCTACAGTGGATACTTTGCAAGCAAATCTCGGCAGTATCATAAAAGGGGAAATTTATGGTCAGAAAAGGACAATGGTCAAACTACCACAAAAGGAACTTACGTTAGAGTCTTTTTTAGAGTCCTGTGATAGTCAAGCACAGAAGTTGCACTGCTTGGTGACTTCTGTTTGTTCATCTTTTTGAAAAATAAACATGCCCAGAGGAAAAGAGAGATTCTCATGTCAATGGTAGATACTTCAACAACTGCCCCCGAACAACTGCTTGGGGACAGAAAGGATACACGTCAGAATATACTCTTCTCATCCTAGAAGTTAAATTTCCTGCTGTACTATCCAGCTACAGAGAAATGTCTTAAGAGATCTCAGAAGATCAAAAGCATGTGATGGTTGGTTTTGGCTGGTTGTTGCAGCACAGAGTTTGTAGTGAATTACCCAGAATTACCATGGCCTAATAACTTTACACTGCCTAGATGTTACCTAAATCAGCCTCCTCAGCCTTGGAGGGGTGCCCTGATTCTTCATTATTCTTGTCTGCCCTTTCTTCATCTCATCAGTTTAATATCATAAAGTCATAAATTTTATATTATTATTAACACTTCTTTAGTTTAAACTTGAGATCATGTTCTCCTAATACCTGTATGTCATGCAGGCCTGTTCCACAGCTGCACTGACATTTATTTCAATGAAGTAAGTATCGTCTGGTGGAAGCGTATTTTACATAAAAAGACTACAGCTTCCACTGTGGCCTCTGAAACTGCATTTTTGCAAAATCCACTGTCAAGATTCAGCTAGGGGACAGGCACAGACCCTGCAAAGAGGCCACATGGAATGCTTTAGCATATCAAAACTTTTTTACTGGATTCTAAGTGATAATCTGTATTGACAAAAGCAAGAGTAAAATACAAAATGACTGGGGTAAAGTCAGTAATAGGACAGTGGAGGTGAAGGACATGCTGACAATCCTCTCTCTGTGTTTGACTTCCTATATAAAAATTGCCACAGGCATAGTCCCTCACCTTCATAGACTCCAAAAAACATCTTTGTCATTGTTTTCACTGTCAGGAAAAGGTTTATTGACTCATCAGGAGAGAAGGAAAAGGGGAAAAGCATGATTTGCATAAGCTTCAGGAGTTGCACAACATTTCTTCTTAGAGATATGAGCCATTCTTTTAAATCCCAGGCCCCTGGTAAGGTAATTGCACTTAAGGCTCGATCTTGAAACCCCTGAATTCAGTTAGAAAACTCCCACCCACATTTACTGTGCAAGAGTGGGGTTGCAGAGCAACAGGCCCTCTGTAAGTCTATGCTGTTAAGTATTTGGGATACCACAGTTAAGAAAAAGATTCTGGTTTACATTGCATTATATTGTGAATCTAAGTAATCCATACAGAAGCTATAAGACTAATTCAACTAGAAAGCAAAACAAAACCTTGACTGTATGGTTTGAGGCCTGTGTTCTCTAAAAGACAATGTCAAGTAACTGGAAAAAAAAAAAAAAACTAAAAAAAAAAGGAAGTCCAAAAGCTGAGCAGTGGATAATAAAATTGTCCTTCCCCAAGAAATCTACTTCCATTAGACAATTATTTTCTTGAAGGCACAGTAGTTCCACAGACTTTAAAACTAGTATTATTGGACAGAGACAAATAATTAAATAACTTGCAATTTTCCATACAAAGATTGTAAAGCAAAATGTTTTTATTTAAGTTTTCTACATACACAATGATACATGTAACACCTTACAAAGCATATCATTACACACGGCTTCAAAATATTATGTATAAACAGCACAAATAGAGACTATAGGATCAAGTTTAGCTTTCTTAACAAGTTTCCTTGAACAGTGCCTTCTTTCTGGTCCATGATATTTCTTTGATAATACCGGCATTTCACAAAACAAATTGGAATATGTTGCTCCTGCCTATCTGATAAGGATTTTCTTCCAACACGCAGCCTTAGGTGCGCAGCTCTCAAACCAACTGGCAAGTTAGCAGAGAATTGCCATCTGAAAGGCAAATGCCTGACAAGCAGCCCACAATGGCTTGTAAACAGGTCACACACAGTGAAACTACCTTCGTGGTGGGACTTGTTGCTGCACAGTGATGGGAACAGACAGAATCTGAGAGGTGGTTTCCAGCCCTTTAGACCATGCTTAGCTTTGCTGCTGTGAGATGTTCCCTGAGAAATCAGAATTACCCACAGTTAGGAGATAACTGGTAATATCAGTCCCACTCTGTAGGATTTTGAACTCTAGATACAAGTGATCTTTAAATTTGGATTCATTCTCTTCTCTCCAGCTTTCATTTTTCTCATCCAAGCATAGAAAAAACTTTTAATTTACAAAAACTGTAATTCTTCAGGTCCACTTCCAAATAAAGATAGGACCTCATGGACCAATGTATGTATTCATATAGATTTCTCTAATAACGGCTAGTATCAATAGACATCTCCCTTCACCACTTTCAATGAACACCTATGGATAACAGCAGAGCTGTATCTCATCTGCACCAACAGATCAGAATCACTTGTCACGTTGCTTTAAGCTAATTTGCATCTTATCATCACAATGCAAAAGATGAAAAAAACTTCATTCCTATCCTCTTTCTGATGCCTCTAGCAAGGCTGACTTGGACTAAAAATCTATGGTGGTTGAGAAGGGCTGATTTGTGCTTCCATAAATGCCTGAGGACTCACCCTGTATCTGACCTGAAAGTCAGAAAGTCTTTGATTTTGGACAAGACACCGATCCTCTCCTGCCTGCAAAATGAGAGTGCTAATACTTGTCTGTGCATAAAAGAGGGAGAATTTAATTTCTGGAGATGACTGTAGAAGCGAGCAATACAAAATCAGTACCAGAAGCAATGAGCCTTAAAGTTTTGACCCAGTTCAGCAGAAGCACAGCTCCTGCCTGCCTCCATTGCCAAACATATGTCCAGAAAAGAGGAGAAATGAGTGCAGACAACTCCCACAAGTTCAGGAGATAGCTTTCAACTACAGGAGGCAGCCAGAATAGTGGCCAAAGAGCTGGCTTGATAAGTATTTTGGAAGTATTGCCCTGCTCTGACCTCTGAGCGAAGCAGCTCAGACTCCACAGCACGGGTTTAGCTCTCACAGGTCATCCTCTGCTGAGGAAAGATAAGTTGGCAGAAACTGCTCAGCGATCTGTCAGTTCTGCCAATCCTCTCTGCCCTGCTTAAACCAACACTAATAGAATAATAGAACAGTTTTTGGCTCTCTGATCCAGGGAATTTCCCACTTCAACATGCTCATGCTCGAGAGCCCATTTACTGAAAAAAAAAGAGCAAGAAACACGTTTAAAAAGGTACTGGGTCTTTCCAGGCTCCTGTTGATGAGTTCCTGTCATTTCACAGTAACAGTGATATTTTGTGAGCTCACACAAAGTCACGCAGTGCTGGTTTTATTCCTCGGTACTTTCTCCCCATTTTTACTAGGGAAGTACTGCTTCCTTAGCATTTTATTTAGGTTTTCTGCTTAGCCCTGGTTTTTCTCAGGGCATTGTGCCATTTCATCAGGACAACCTAATCTGTTTTGGAGTAATGGTAATAATGTTGGTTACCAAAAATCAGTTGTGACTGTAAGCATGTTAGCATGATTGGGCTGCCACACAAAACTAGAGGCTTCTTGTTGCTCTAGCCAATATTTAAAGAGATTTGAACATTGTGATGCACCAATACTGAGAAAAGATGCAAATGGCTTGCTACAGTATTAATTTCCACTGAACTTCCACTTGATTTGACATGGTAGGCAGGAGAGAGAAAATGTGTGGAGACAAATAGAAGCTCAAATTAGAACCAATGATTCCGTGTCATTACTTCTGTGACCTGGGCAAAACAAGCACTATTGAAAAGGTTCAGTACCAACAGCTACTGTAACTGTACAGTACTGTAACTAGTACAGTTTCACACCACCCTAAGGGCACTGCTGCCAGGAAATCACCCAGCAAATGAACAGAAAAGCATTCCCCTGCCTCAGTCAGACACACGATTGCAAAAGTTCCTGGTACAAATCAATACTTCTGCACAAACAAAAACTGAACACGCTACTCCAGTACAGCCATCTTCCATGCTGTACCATGCCTCTTCAGGCATGAAGAGAAATCTGAAGAAGGCAAAAAAAAACTTAATTACTTTGAACCAATGTTGAGGGACACTTCCCAAAAAATTCCCTCTTCCTTTCTCTATACAAGAACTAGGAGTAATTTCCTTTACACTTCCCTCCAAAGAGCTTTAAGAAGTCCACTTTTAGCTGTTTAACACTACCAGCTAGCTGTTTGGTTGCATTTTGAGATCAGGTATGAAACAAACTAAGAGAAGCAAAGACTCAGCATTATTTGCTTGTGACACTGTACCATTTCCTTTCATTTCCTCACTCCTAGCTATGTCCTCACAGCGGGGACAGAAAGACAGTAACCAACTGCTGCAAAGCCCTCAGCAAGGTGTTACTGTAAGGCAGCAACAGCAAAGGCTCGGGGGAAAAATGCAGGTAGTCAGACTGGTCTAACTGGGATACATGAGGATAAAACTTACAACTATCACCAAAATGCGTGGTATGTAATGTAAAAGCTTTGTTGCTTAGCTGAGATGGCCAAAGAGCATCCCATGTACTGATGATGCCTTGAGTTTTGACATTTTCTTTTCAAAACAAAATTCAAAATTTACCAAAAAAAAAAAAAATCATTTTTCTTTTTCTTGAGTTTTGTCATTTTATTTTTGTCTCATTTATGAGACAACTGTCTTGTATATGGCATCAAAGAAAATGAGTGGCATCTTTCATTGTATTAATTTATCCGGGAGTAGAAAAGAACTTAAAAATCAATGTTATTGTTATTCCTTGTAACTAGGAATTATGAGAACATTAAGACCAGACAAAAGGGACCTCCTATACTACTGAATTTAAATCCAATTCTGTTTGGCAGTAAACCTTTCTATTACAATATATTCTGCACTCATGTACAGTATTGTAATTTTCTACATAACTCAAGTAGATAACTACAAATTATATTTAATTATCTTAAATCTAAATAAGAGCTTATGGTGAGTAAAGGAGGTGAACTTTCATACTCAGTGCTGGACACACACAGTAGTAAGGTGGATGGTAATGAGGCAAGTCATACCACTTGTCATATCTTGCCTCTTGCTTGGAAAGGAAAGTGATGTAAGTAAGTGGCAACAGAACAATCCCTCTTCCACCAGACCCTTTATGATTTTTGAGCTCTCACCAGGAGTATGGCTCGAAATCCCTGAAAATCTGCATTCCAGATAACCTCCTCCCTTTATTGTTGACTTTGGGATTGTGACAAAAACAAGATATAAAATACTTTCCAAACTGAAAAGTGAATTTGCATTAGATGACTGTTTGAAATAAGCTTATTCTCATGAACATGTGCTAGTGCTGGAAAAGTCCCAACATTTAGAGAGAATGAGGCAATAAAATCAAAGTGGATAAATATAATGATATGTATAAAGAGAGAAGAAAAATAGAAACACCAATTATTTTTTTGTTTGTACTTCTGAATTTTTTCCCCCTCAAGGAATTTAGATACTTCCAATCTAAATAAAAATTGACACCATATCCGAACTAGTTACAAAATGACAGGCCACTAGGACAGTGAAACAGCAACAAAAAAAAAGATCAAGCTGTGTGCCATTTTTAAAAGTTCTAGTTTCTGTGTTCCCAAGAAGTACTGAGTGAATGCTAACAATCGTGGGATGCATTCACAAGAGTTCTGTGGTGAATTCCTACATATAAAACCCCTCCAGACCACTGGGTCTTTGCAGTTGGTTCATGAAGAGAAGTACAGAGAAACTCCACTGACTGCAGTTGAACTGTGATTTTACCGCTTAGAAGCAAAATGTCTGATTTACATCAGTGAAATTCAGGAACCATTCTGCCCAAGTAAATTATGTGAAGTAGCAACTATGTTCTACAACTGTACGCAAAAAAAAGGGCAGATAAATCAAAGCTGATGAGTCAGATCCTTAATACTTGAATTAGACTGGATCTGTAAAGAAAAGACAGCAAGAAAATCTGACGATGACTAATGACGGTAAGATAAAATGCAATTAATCAATGTGCACTAGGTACATGCATTGGCCAAGAAATTTCTAAGGGTGAAGAAGATAACAGGAAATTGTGAAATTATTTAGACTGAGAGGGCTAGATTCCCTGCTACTTTAGATTTATGGCATTCTTCTTCTCTGTTACAAGGACGGTTTTCAAACAATGCCATGTTTATGCTGTTTTCATGCCCTTTTGTTCAGATCCGAGTGATTACCCAAAGCACAGAAACTAGGCTGGGCTGCACCTTCCATCACAGGGATCAGAAGCTGACTGCACGCAGAAAAAAAATCAAAAGCAAGAATTGAAGTATTAAAGAGCGCCATTCTTTCTTTTCCACCTGAAGTACAGTGCTCTAGTTTCATAGGACCATCTCTCATTTTATTCTCAAAAAAACCCAAACAATTAAAGTCCAAAAATTGAAGCGTCCCTCACAGTTACTCTTTTCCCATCACGTGTTCTGAATAATAAATTTATGCAATAGATATTTCTACTGTTACATCTCCACTGTAACTTATTTTGATTATGTTCTGGAAACCGTCAGCATGCTTAAGTCTCACCTAACTTCTTAAGATCTTGGGAATTTGTTGGAGAGAGAGTGGCAACACAGCAAACAGCAGCATTTTCTAAAATCAGGCAGAATGCACAAGCTCTTATTTGTCTATTTGAGAACTGCCAACCCTTGAAACTTGTTCTTTAGCAGCATGCCTCAACATGACCATTCAAAATCCCAGCACACATGGAAACTCTCACCTTTGCTTTATCAAAGCACAAGTGATTTTTCAAAATGCTTATTTTATCTGCCCTGGAATCTCAAAACAATAAACTCTGTGGAACTAATTCTGCCACAGCTTTGCAAATCGTCTACGCTTACGTGCACACAAATTGGGAAGGGTTAAAAATTATTTTTATAAATTGTGATGCTTAGTTTTTAACATGTATGAGGCCGTTCTGGGTTTGGTGACCTCCAAGTCTGGAATTCTGTTTTGGAAAAGATCTTGTAAAATAGGTTTATCCCTTTTCTCCTCTGACAAGTCAGAAAAACTTACGAGGTCACTGTATACTTTACTGAAATACTCCGTACCCAAAGGGAAAAGAACTGAACTGGAAGCCAAAAAGTCATGAGTCCTGGCTGCATACTAATCCAGAATACAGTCAAACCTCCTTTCCCTGTGTTACATATAAATCAACTTCTAGGTCACAAAATCCTACCAAAAGGACCTATGAGTAAAATATCTAATAGGGACAGAAAAAGAATGGGAATTCAGAGCTCCATCCCATTTTTAACAACCATTGTCAATGTCACCTACTCAGAGAAGTTGCTTTCAGAATAAATACAGAATTTATTTTTACTAATAAGACTAGAGAAATGTGTCTTTGTTCTTTGTCTTTAGCCTAATTTTCTAAGTTTCACTTTCTCTCTCCTTTGTCCCTTAGAAGAGTGGACTTCCACCAGCCTAGATCTCCAAAGATCTCTGTGCCTAAAACTTGGATTATTTTTCCAGCATAATACAAGGTATTTCCTCCCTCTGTGAAGTTTCTAGTCCCTTCATTATGTGATGGCACCACAACAGTTATCAGTTTCTCACATATATATTAGTATTCATTGTGATCCTTGAAGTTGGCCAAAAGAGTTTTCCTTTAAAAAGTGACACTTTTTCTTTTAAGAACAAGTCCAACATTCATAAGAGTTTGTAAAGAGGAGCACTAGTAATAACTAGGATTTTTTTTTTCAGCATCTGAAAGAGCAGAAAAGAAAACAACTTGATAAGTGAAATATGACTCATGGAGATGCAGAAACAAGAGAGAGAGAAGGGAACACATGGAGGCTTCCTGCTTTCTCAAATAGCAGAAATACATGCTCAGTGTAATACTTCATATGTTCAGAAGAAACAGTTAGTACAGACTTGCAGCACAGTTTTGGTATCAGGACAGACCGAGGGTACAAACAGCATTTCAGAAGGTGCCACTGCCTGACATGACTTATACTGACCTGTAAGTTGAGAGCGGACATCACCCGTATCATTCTGTAGAACCCATCCAAACCTATACAATAGGCCACAGCTGCACCACCTGACATTCACAGATACACTGTATGTTTTATGGGTACTATGGTGAGAGAAACAAAGGAACATAGCTACAGGTGAAATAACATAAAATGCACATTAAAAGTTTCCTCTGTACATGTTCATTGGGTATAAAATGTGTCCCATCTTTCGAGGCTGCACGCTACTTCTGAAGGATGAATGATGGGAAGACTTACAACCCTGGCCCTCTCTTACCATCATAATTTTCTTTAGTGACTCTGACCTTACGGAATGCAAAGTAAATTCCAGCAATGACAGACAAACATGACCCTTGGTACACATTACAGTACGCATAGATTTACACAGATTAAGAAGAAATTTAACATTTTGCTCGAATTTAAGAGGGAATTTTCTTCCAGTTTCACTGATGGCCCTTTTTCATTCACTTTCTTTAAATGTCTCTGAATAAGGGTTTGATTTTCTCCTGGCTTATGTGAGCACAAATCAAGAGTTACTCAAGAGAAATTGCTGAAGATGTAAACCAATGCAAAACTTGTTGTTATAGGAGGATTTAAGGCATTGACCTGGCACAAAAGCAAACTTATGAAAAACAAAAAGTTTCAGTCTAAGTAACATTTGCACTGAAAATTAAATTAATTTTCTATATCTGACCAGTTACTGTATGCTTCATTCTACTATGTTCAGCTAAACAAGCCAGGAAAATAAGGAAATGCTTTAGGCATATGCACAACCTAGTGTCATTCGAAAAGCTTTGCCAGCCAAGAGTTTGGAATTTTTTTTTTAGCTGAACACAGCTTTGAAAAAATCTTTGATCTTTGATTTATTCCCCAGTCTGTGGGTGGATATATATGAACTGAAATATTGGGGGAAAAAGAAAAAAATTTAAAAAAAAAAAAAGCTAAGCTATGACTTGCAATGCTTGTTGCTATCATACTTATTTACCTAAGACAAGGCCGAATTTAACTTGACAAAAGGCTACATCTGGCCCTAATTCAATTTCACTGAATATTAACAAAGAGCAAGCAGTGAGTACTCAAGCACCGCACACACCAAAATTCAAAAACGTGATCTAAAGAAAACTTTCCAAAAGATTCAGACATTAGTTTCTCTCTGCTTTTCACTGACCATAACTGTCAACAGGAGCAGAGTTAAGTCAGGGAAAGACACTCCCCAACACTTTCTTCACTAGGATTGAGGGTAACATAAACATGTAGGTTATTCACCCAGCCAAAATGAGCCTTCCAGACCACATTTCATCACCACACCTACAAGAGCTGTGGGATCTCAAGCCTAAATTTGGAATCAGGATAATATCTAGGGGGGGGATAGGAGTGCGGTGTGGGTTATATATCTTTTCTAAACATTATTCTTACAAGAGTTTGGCTTCTTATAAAAATGTAGATTTAGTTTTATGCTGTTCTGTTGGCCTATTAGGTTTTATAAAGAGCTGGACAATGCATTCTTACTTTTCATATCTTATGAGAGAATTTGCATGTCTTATAACCCTAAAGATGAAAGTGTTCTGCTACCACTGACATGCAACAGAAACTGCACAGCAATAAGGGGCTGCAAGTTTTACTTAATTTAGGGCAACTAAATTTTAACTTAGAGCAACTGAAACCAAGTAGGCATTCCTTCTATCACTCATCCTTTCCTTTCAGGACAGAGCCAAAAATAAACCTCATGTCACTAAAGAAAATACATAGATAGCATCATGCAAAGCATCAAGAAAATTAAAATGTTATGGAGCAAATGAGGCAATACCAACACCTGTGTATGAGGCAACAAGAAAAAGCAACTCACAACGTTTATAAGCTCATAAGCTGTGAAAATATTTGCTCTCTAAAGACTACAAAATCTAACAACAAACTCCTTACAGTAACCCATGGGTTCTCAACTAATGAATATTTGAAGCAATAAATTGAATTCCAGATTCTGACCCTAGCTTACATCCCTCAGAGACCCACAGAGTTTGGCCCACAATACCTATTTTTTCTCGAAAAGCACAAACACATAAGACTTCTGCTATTTATTCTGTGGAGAAAAAACTCAAGCTGTCTCATACCCCAGACAGTAAGTTTCTTAGAAAACACATTAAAAAGAAAAAAAAAAAAGTCAACCTGAAACCAGGCATCAAAACCAACACAACACACAAAAGCATGCCAGCAACACTGCATTTAAGGCTGGGTTTCCACCTCAGCAGTTGGTCAGCATTTAGAAAAGCACAGTCATTGTAAGCCGTATTCAGCTGAAGTATAAATACATACAGCCTCTCCCTAATGGACTAATGTTTTCTGTAAAATAAAACCAAATTTATCTTAGCATGGCCAAAGTATGCCCCCCAAGTATGCCAGCAAAAAGGTTGTCATTCCTCATACACACTGTCATCCAGGGGCATATTGGGGGAAAAGCCAGCAGTGTCAGAATGCATGTGTATGAATACTGCATAACTGAAAAATCACGGTTAAGAATTAAAGAGGAAAAAATGGGATCAGACTAGATAGGAAACATGCATTTAGCCAGGCAGAGAAATAAGTTTTTGTCTAAGAGCAAGAGATGTAGGGGTAAAAGGGGAAGAGAGGGGCTTAAAAAGCAAGTTTTAATCCTGCAAAGTCCCTTGTCCCATACCAGAACAGTATACTCTAGAAAAGCTACTACTATTGCTATCTTTAATAAGCAGAAAGCTGGTGACAACTATCCATCACTGTGATTGTTTCAGCCCACCAATCCCAAAATTACTCAAGAAGTTCTTCCCACCTGGAAAGATGCAGAATGGAGACAGAGGAATTCTGTTCTCAGTCCCTTGTGCCCTGCTGTAGCCTCTGTTCTTCCTGAACACTACCTGCTTCACTTGTAAAGCAACACAGTCCAAGTGCATTTTGTAAAACCTGTGTCCCTTTGTACACTTAATGGGAGGAAACTAGAATTAATGTTTAACAAAACTAACAGTAGCAAAGCCTTTCTCTGCAATCAGACATGCTGACTTTGAAGGGACAGGTGCGTGAGAAATCTGGCAAGCCAGAAGTTTCCTCCTGGTTGCCCATGACTTGGCAAAAATATTCATTTGTCTAGGTATTTATTTTAAAGTTGCAGGAAGCAACAGTTTATAATTCATTCCTGACCCTCTGAACAGAGGCAATCCAGCTGCCTGTTGCTAACAAACTCAAAGGAGTTGTATCAGGTACCGAAGCACACGAACCCAGCCACAGTGAACAAGCCTGACAGACTCAACACGTATCTTCAAGTCCACATCAGTGACAGCACTGTTTGACAGGAAAAGGAGAGGTTAAAAATCCACATTAAAATGCTTTCAGGTCTCTGCCAACAGTATCAAACGGACTCAGGCTATCTGCCATCTCCCCTATTTGCCTATGTTGACATAAAGTGATTTTCCAAATCAGCAGCAAATCAAGGGGGTAGAGGTTCCATGTGAGCAGTTTGATTACTGGGCATTTGTTCAATTATCTGTACCAACAAATCCTCTTGTAGCCTCAGCTGCTGTGCAGCCATACAGCTGCATCAAAAGCAGTATGGTTAGCAAGGAGATTCTGCCCCTCTACTCCCCTCTGCTAAGAGCCCACCTGGAGTACTGCATCCAGCTCTGGAGTCCTCAGCATAAGAAGGATGTGGACTTGCTGGAGCAAGTCCAAAAGAGAGCCATGAAGATGATCAGAGGGCTGGAGCACCTCTGCTGTGAAGACAGGCTGAGAGAGTTGGCATTGTTCAGCCTTGAGAAGACAAGGCTCTGGGAAGACCTTATAGCAGTTTTCCAGTATCTAAAGGGAGCCTACAAGATAGGCCTTGTACTTTTTACAAGGACATGGAGTAACAGGACACGGGCAATGGCTTCAAACTGGAAGAAAGTAGATTTAGATTACATATCAGGAAGAAATTTTTCACTCTGAGGGTGGTAAGACACTGGAACAGATTGCCCAGAGAAGTTGTGGCAGCCCCATCCCTAGAAGTGTTCAAGACCAGGCTGGATGTGGCTTTGAACAACCTACTCTAGTGGCAGGGGGCTTGGAACTAGATGATCTTTAAGGTCCTTTCCAACCAAAACCATTCTATGATTCTATGAAAACAGAAATAATCTCAGAGTGCATGATGTGAATCGTGACAAAAGTTTTGAAAAAGCCACATCTAACACAAAAGATAAAGTTGGATGACCTAAAAGTCCTATGCATAACTGAAGTCTATAGGCACACTTTTGCCAGTCCTTGGCTCTGTGATGATAGTGACACTACAATAATCAAGACATGTTGATTGATCAAGACAAGCTCTCCTACAAAGGGCTCTACCTCAGACATCTCACTGACACATTCTCTTGCTCAAAGTCTCCTAGGCACTATGGGCATTTTTGCATATATGTTTTGTAGTAATATGGATAGCACCTGTGCATTTCCATTAGGTCCCATTTTCTTTTTTGTAGGAAAATGCTTACAGATTCATTTGCTTTTAAAGGCCATTTACTGCTAATATTCCTCAAGTGTGAATATAAGGGTGACGCTCAGTGTGGAGACTAAATCAAGCACTTGGCTAATTCCCAGTTTCTGCACACAGTATTACCTGATGAATAGTTATTATTCTATTTACTTAGAGGATAAAGACTGTGAAAAGACTGTGAGAATGCTATGCCAATACACTTTTTGTTTTGGCTTTCTGGACAGCCTGGTTTTTCTCCAATCAGAGAAGAAATGCACAATAATTCTTTTATTTATCTTTATTTTGTTATGTTCAGATCTTCCTTTCAGTCTTACTCTACAGAAATTCTGCTATGTCTTCTTTTAATTTTCTGTTCTGCTCAAGTGGAAAAATATCATTTTAGGATAACTAAACAGTGCAGGAAACTGGTAAGAGAACACAGACTCTTTCATTTCTAAACCACTGATTCAAATCCAGACTGATTAGGGCACAGAACAGAAATTGTTCTCCCATATGGATGGCTTTTCAGCAGCTCGAGTGCAAAGATATGGGGGTCTTAACCATCTCCTAATAGACAGATATTCACAGTACATGAAACATCATTAGTAACGCTCATGACTTGTATTTTTGCCGGTCTTTTCAGGGAGCTTGTCAGCATCTTCCTGGTCCAGAAGGCAATAGATTTTCTTTCCTAAGAACAACTTCCTCCAGAAAAATTGAAATATTGTCATTACAATGTAAAAATGTTTTGCACATGACTTCTATGCTATATCCCCTGCAGACTTCTATCTCATTTCTTATCACCACCTGAAAATCAAATTCACATAAGACTCCTGTTCTGATTTTCTGATACTGCATTGATGGGGACTCCCACAAGCATTTTAGCAAGTATCTTGCTCATTTTTTTATTCACTGCATTTCAGTGCAGTAAGAGCACTAGAAAGGCATCAGAAACATTTCTGAAACCGTGCCAATTTGCTGCAAAAATATGTAACAGTTTAGTTCAGGTCTTAGTACTATTGAGCACACTGGTGAAATTCAGCTATTAAACAACTAATACAGTGGCAGTCTACGTAGTCTTTGTACTGGAACCGAACATAGTTGCATTAAAAATGCCACTTTTAAGTCTAACCTGTCAACAGCAACTCTCTGCTTTTTAAAAGACTTGTTTTTCATTTTTTAGTTACTTTCCAGTGTTCTTAGCCTTAATAGAAAAGTCAATTTTAATGATGATATATGATTTGCTGCATATAGAAGTGTAAAGCATTCAAATGCCATGAGAATTAAATTACAATGGGAAGTAATATGCCAGGGAATTTTCCTGCAGCCTCCAAGTAATAATAAGGCAAACTCGATCTGAAGCTGCATGAAGCAAAATGCAATCAAAATTTTGGGGGTTGTTTTTTCTTAAAAACCTGTGCAAATGGGAGACGTATTAACACAACTTTCATCTAAGAAAAAGTGACTTGCTTAATGGCAAGTACATGTAAAGTAATGCTTCTTCCGGAATGGACATCTAAAATCAAAGTGAAACAAAATAGCCAACAATAGAAATGGAATAGCAAAATCGCCCACACCAATTGTTTGAGGAAGCCCAAAGAATGTATCCAAAAGTAGGCCCATTTTTTCAATTCTATCTCTTGTCTAACTAGAAGCTCTTCTTACAAACCATTTTTCTCTTACACCTCTAGACCACTGTGCTCACAAGAGCAGGGCGAGGGAGGGGAACATCATGCCCCAGAGCATCAAAAATCAGCACCCCAAAAATGCTGTTTACCCAGATAAAGGACAACAATAAAGTCAAAGCCTGTATTCAAAGTCTTTCCAGTTTTCAGGGTCATTCAAATCAGTGCTTTGACTTCTTACCACTGCTGATGTTCCTATTCCTGATTACAGTAGGTGCCCTCCCACGTCGCACGGCCCAGTTCAGAGCTGAGCTATGAAAGCTTTGTGTTCCAAATACACCTCCAACCTCACAGGGTAAGTAATAGCTTTTATTCCTTTCTGAACCAAATGTAACATTGTGCTGCTGGGAACAGACCTGATGAAAATTTGTCAGCTGCACAGTTCAAGCTACTTCTGCTTTTAAAAGGGTACAATACGTCCTAATAGACTTCACATCAGATATTCCGTTTCCGCAGTTGTTTGGCTAAAATATATTTGTTTTGTTTTCTAAACAGAAGAGACGGAGAGGGAAGAAGAGACGGAGAGGGAAGAAGAGACGGAGAGGGAAGAAGAGACGGAGAGGGAAGAAGAGACGGAGAGGGAAGAAGAGACGGAGAGGGAAGAAGAGACGAGTTTCATCATGGCTCCAATAACTTCACAGATTGCGTACTCTTAGCAGAATTTTATTGAACCACTATTCTTCCTATTCTCAAGTTCAATATCAAAAGATGAAAACTTGATTCTTTTTTAAAGTAGCAAATGTTTTCTATGGGGTTTGTTTCACAAATTCATAAAGAGCTTAAAAGATTCTCATTAGTATTTCTGAGCAGTAAGCAAATATTTTTGGCAGAAAAATACATCTCAGCAGTTCAGTGTGGAGCAACTCATTGCCTTAAGCCATGCTCAGCTGCCAGGAGCTCTCCCCCAGCAGAGGCAAACAGTCCTGGCCCTGCTTCATCTGCTACCCATCAGGGAGAGGCAGGGACACGTCCAGAGCACATTAGTTGAAGTCACACCACTGTCCTCTCAGTGCTCTAACAAAGTCCCCAAGGGCTGCTCAGACTGGGAAAACTGTGAGCTGTTTTAGGCCAGGCTCCCACACAACTGATGGAATAGAAGAAGCTTGTATTTTTAAATGTATAAAGTGAAAACCTAGGTCCATGCTTTAGGCATACATAGCTCACTCCCCTTTTCAAGCTGGTCTCACTCCTTCCACACCACAGTCCCTTGAAAACAAGAACTTGCATACCCAAATATGCATGAAACAGTAAGTGCTAACCTACTAAACCATGCACAAATCTCCCTGGATTGTACAAAATCATCAACCATTTCTAGACTGGTTGCCTTCTCTGTCACTGTTCACTGCATGTACACATGCATGTCTCCTCTTAAAAAAGGTTTTCACTGAGACACACCACCCTTGGTTGGTTTTTTTGGTGAGCATTTCAGCATGTGGCTGAGGCAGCAGCAAACACACCAGCATTTTTTTCCACGGCATATCAACACAATGGATTTGGCATCCAGACATCCCACTAAACTTTCTATTAAGCATGGATGGGAACATCATCCACACAGAAGATATTATCCAAATATGAAGGGTAGTATAGCTATAACTAATGTTTTATGGAGACTCCTTTAAAGCACGCAATTAACTGCAGAGGTCAGGCAGAGAGCACGTTTCACCTGTAATAGAAACGCAGCCATTCACAGAAGGAAAAGACGCATCTTTTCACCACTCACAGCAACATTGTCCACATACTTTGCAAAGAAAGAGTAACAGATGAGAAAATACTTTATCACAATTGTGCTAAGACAGCACAATGGCAGCCACACACAGTTATTAATGGAAAAATTGTAAAACCAACACATGGAGCTGAAGATGCATCCTTTGATTGCTTTCTTCACAATGGTCTCTATTCAGAAAACTCAGGACATTTAATAAATATCACAGTCTTTAAATACGTAAATACAAAAAAAATGTTTATCTTACTATTCTAGTAATATTTTTCTTAAAGTAGGTTCAGGGCTCCATCATGGTGGATGCAGAATTATCCCCTCACCACACTCTATCATGGTAATGGCAAGGGAGCTGCTCTTTGTCAGACTGCCTTATCTGCCCCCTGAGTCATCCAGCCCCAGACTTGATCACAGCTCTTTGCATTAGTTGTGAGATAATTAATTTCTCAGTGCAAGCAAACTGGATTGCATCTGGATGAACAACCAAACAATAAATTTGGGCAGTGCCTACGGTTTAACACAGAGCTGAAAGGCACTGTTTCAGGCTTTTTAATTTTATTAGAGATGGGGAGTTACAATAGCAGAAAGACTGAAGTTTTATTAATTAAATTAAAATCATATTGTTATGTATCAGGTAACAGCAAGCAAAAGGCACTACAGTTGCACCCATGAACTGATTTCTCTAAAGGAGGGAAAGTACTGCATGGCGTTGCGTCTCTGAAGATAACAGTTCTCCCTGTACAGACAGGCTTTTCTCCTGACACAAGGTTGCCTTTGAAATTAAAAATTTCCTGTGGAAAGGGAAGAGAATAGAGCACTCACAGGACAAACCATCAGAGTGATGAACTGCCTCTGCTACCCACACTCCAACTCCGACAGCAGCACGGCAACGCTTAACCCCAACACTGGATATATCTGCAATGGTCTTTTATTTAATAATTCTCAAGGTGTCAATTCCTAAGGCACAATATTTCTAGTCCTCTGCCCAAGCCCACAACCATACAAACCTGTCTTCAAAGGAAAAGTATTCCAGTCAGGTTTACTACCATGGATCAAGAATTAATTTTACTTAAAAATAAATAATCTATTTGCTGTAAAACTGAATTAATTTGGCTTGACTGGTACTGGTATTGGAAGCAACTGTACTTCTGTTTTTTACGGCTGAAAGAGGTTGAAGTCTTCCTTTAACTAAGATTTTTCTTAAAGCTCTTATTGCTTATGCTTTCATCAGAGAAACCCAGTAATAAAGTGCAAGATCTTGACATGCACATGAAGAAGTTGAGCATGGACATAGGTGCAATAATGGGGACAGGTATCCAACCCTAAAAAATACTTCTAAGTAACCAATCCAAGCAATACTTCTACACAACCTAGCTTGGCTATGTTCTGTCATGCTCAAATACCAAGACAGCTGCTGTTAAAACAAACAAGAGAGGCTTTGTTTGCTTACGCCAATGCAGTGATTATTTTCCAGGTTCCCAAACAAAAGAATCAGGGTGGATACTGGAAGCATAAGACAAGAACACTGCTCCAGGACTCTGATGGCTCTGCCAGCAGCGAGTCAGTACTCCACAGCCTTGCACCTCTGGCAGCCAGGTCTAACACCACAAAGCAAGAAGCAAGCACAGAGTACGTGCAAAGATCTGCTGCTCCAAAGGAAGAGCATCTGGCCTCCCCTCTACACAGCTGATGATGGCTCTGCAGAAGCTGAGGCCACAAGGAAGCAGGTCCAGATCTGGCCTCTGGTTCAGCAGGCAGGAAGTGAATGCATCAGAAGCCTGAGAAGTCTTCCCTCTGAATTTCCAACAGTGATTTTAACTATGAATAAGAACACAGAATAATCCCAGACTCATTATAAAGCTGAACATAACACTACCCCATGGGCTCACTTGGTCAGGAAATTAAGTCATTATTTTCTTTGGTTTTAAAAGAATTATAAACAATTCAGCCAAAATACTCCTTAGGTACCTTTAGTGTTACAATAATCCAGTTAGTCATTTGGCTTGTGTGGTGTGGAAGTAAACTTCATTGGAAGTTCACTGGAAGTGAACTAGCTCCTGTCAATTAGAATTCTGTCCCATTAACCTAAATTCTGAAGAAGGTCTGAACCACCAACACCTCTCACTGCACATTAGACTAACTGGAGCTGAAAAACTGTCAGTGATCACAGGAATGGCCTCACACACTGCTGGAAGATAAAAGCCAAAGCCCATTTTTAGATCTTTGTGGGAACCCAGCTCAGTTCCTCCCAGAGAAGGAGAGAAATGCAACTCAGAGATCAGATTTAAGTTTTAATCAACCAAGAGTATATTGATCAAAAGAAGGTGAAGTTTTATAAATGTTATTAGACTAGGAACTTAACAACTTGCAACTTCATGCTCACAGCAATTTGCAGATCCAACGCTTCGTAGCACAAATTTCTGATGCCTTCCTATATGACCCACTGGCATTAGCACCCTCATTTTATCATGTCACTAAATCATGATTGCTCAGCTGGAGAACATTCTCCAATTCAGTGAGGAGAACACCTTTCCAGTGCAGATTGGGTAGAGAGACAAGAGATCACATCATAAAGTCCAGTCCAGTCCATGCCAAAACTCACATGATTTGGGTGACGTAAACCCAAATCTCAGATGAACAGCTACATAGTCGTTTTTGTGCAACTGGAACTAGGATTGACATCTGCTTTGGCTGCCTTCCCAAATCAAGCCCAGTGACATTAAATTAAAAAGATACTTGTTTTATCTCTTTATGTCAGTCCCACTATATATACACTACTGAAGTCACCTTGCTAGTAAAATGCTTACTTGCAGCAAACTTGATTTTCATTCACTGTAAATATAAATGTGCTTAAGCTTTCAAAAGCTCACTCCTAAATCTTGATTTGTGAAACTCATATGCACACTTTTTTTTTTAAATGTGCTTTACATGGGACAGGCTTTGTTCTGTTCTGTAAAAATTTAGAGTACAATCACCTTGCTTTTCAATAAATTAAGAATAACTGTAATGATATTATCCTGAGATATCTTATAAAGTGCATGTATGGCTTAATTAATCAAAATATCTTCATTTTGTCTATATTAAGTATTCAGTTTACAAAAATACAAAATACATATCTTTGGTTTTTTTTGTATTTTTTTCCAGTTTAACAGAACTTTAGCCAGAAGCTTGTCATCCAGGAAGGACATCAAATCAATGTCTAAGTAACCCTGCTTGCAGCTGTATATTCTGTGCTTACAGCAGATAATTTATTTTAAAATCCTATCCTATAGTAAAAATGTGTCTTAAAATATTTATTTTATTTCTCATTCCAAAACTGCCTGTATCAGGACAACACCATTTGGCAGGAGTGCAGGTCTACTATTTCCAGCTTTGCATCCAGCTTGCAAGGTGGGACTCATAGGTCAGGCAGAGCCTGCACCACAGAAAATATTGGAGGTAAAGAGAAATTCTACCACCTAGTCACAAATACATTGGAAGAACATTGTATCTCCAAATTCTAAAATCACTTATGCCTCATGTAATACCCTCAGATAAAAAACTGTAAATTTATAGGCTCCTCTAAAAACAAACACTCCCTCTGTTTGTTTAATTCCTGTTTAGTAGTATACTCCAGCAGGTGAGAAGGCTCAAGTTAAGTGTATAAAATATGCCTTGATTTGCCAAGTTAAGAGATGGCATATTAATTAGCGATAATTTCAGCAACCTCTATTCCCCCTCATTCCCCTTCACTCTTTTCTTTTGCAGGATGAAGACTCCCAGTCAATCTATTCTTGCCTTGTAGTGAAAATGGTCCAATATCTTTGACCACCCTTTTCACCTGCTACAAATTTTCCTATTCAGCGCATGGTCAGTTTTTCCTTGCCTAAGACACACAAAAACATTTGTAACAAGTGCTGAATGAACTTCAGAAAGAATATATTAGTGTGTATATTTATTTAAATCACTTCACTTTCTTCAGATCCAAAGGTTTTTGCCTCCTGTTCTCACAGCAGAAACCTGTGAATCCCACAACCAGTTTTCTCAGGTGAGACTCTCGGTCATTCTCCTGAATAATGTTTCTCTCTCATTTCCAGAGCTGCCATTAGCCCAATTCTGGTGGGAAAAGGTTGTGGTGCCTTACGCCAGTGGATCCACACTGCAGTGATGACCAAAGGAATCTTCATTACTGCAAGAATCTTGATGCTTGCAAAGCATGCAGTACTATAGATTTTCACTTGTAGGTACCTCTTTTGCACTGAAGACTTTTATGATTAAAATTTAAATCCATGAACTATAATGGGTCTGATTCACAGCCCAAATAATTAGAAAGACTTCTATAGGCTTTACTGACCTTTACATCTGACCAAGAAAGAATCACAAAAGGTTGAAGTGAGATCATGACCCTGTATCACTGAAACACACCTTGCATCTTGCAACAATAAACCCCAACAAAACTAAGACTGACAAGAAAATAACAATAAAAAGATATCTTCACCACCAGGAGACTAACACACCTGTGTTATGCCAACTCCCACAAATTATAGAGAAAGCACATTTGCAGATTTCCAAATCTCCAGTCTAATCCAATACTAAACAGAGACAATGACTATTGAGTTTAAGTGGCTCTTTGAACATGTTTGCAATAAATCCTGCAAGCCTTAAACTTTTATTATGCCAGCATTTACTCGGCTGATTTACAGTCTGACAAAAACGAAGAATCCTCATGGTTGACTCAAATAACATCCTCTTACATGGTTTCACAAAGACAGGTGAAGATTACACAAGGCAAAAATAATGGATGGAGAACTGGTGCGTGACAACCTATTCATCTCCTCACTTGTCACGCAAATGAAGCTCAAAGATTTTTCTTAGCTTCAGGTCCATACTTGTACTTCAAAAATCTTTCCATGAAAAATTCTAATCAAAACAGATGGTGATGATAAAGAAAGACAGTTAACTTGACAGTTATTATCCAATAACTTAATATCCCACAGCACTTTCTAAGCTATTCAGAATGGAAAAGATGTTAAAACAAAATAGCAGGTCCAAAGTCTAGACCCAAGTTCCCAGCACCGATCTGTCTGCACTGATGGAAGGATGATAAACAACTTGAGAATTCCAGATATCATTACGGATCTAGTTTTAATATTCACATATGAAAATATCTCTAGAAATTCCTCTAAATGGCCTCCATTACCCTCTTTATTTTATGTTTTTACTGTTTTGTTCCAAGAGATGCTAAATACACAAACTAAAAAAATGGGATATCAAGTCCATTTCTGCTGAGCTTTAACACAGTATAATATACCTAATAAAAAGCTTACTTTGGAAATGACTTAATGTTACAGAAAGGATAAATAAGCCAAGCAACAGAGATGAGCCCTGTACTTCACCTTCAGTCCTTTCACACTTGCTGCCTGACCTGGATAAGGTCTCTGCCCACTGTCTGTCAAGGCAGATACAGCAGAGAAAATTTGACAGAAACCATTACAAAATACAAAATGGAGATTTGCAATGGAGAAAAGTTGATATGTGGTCATATGGCCAACAAATTTAGTTCACACTTCCTGATGTCTACACAGTGCCTGCCACACAGGTCTTCCTTGCAATCACTTTCATCATAACTAGATGGTGAGCAGCAATAGCTTGACATAAACATGCCAGAAGCAGACCTTTTCTCATACCTCATTCTCTCCAATGGCCACCAAAACTTCTCTCAGCCCAGCAAGGATCTCTCTATGTCAGAATAGAGGTCACTTACCTTTGAACAGAGATTTTTTTTCTAAACACAGAAAAACCTTTCTCAGAATCTACAAAGCCTGCAGTTCTCAACTTACCTATCCAGAGTGTCCTGAGGCACTTTACTCCCTCCAGCTCTGCTGTTGACACTGGCATTTTTGTTGGCAGTCATGGTCATTTCTGCTTTCTAGAAGTGTGGATATCTGTGAGAAGAAAAGTCAATTAAGCTTCAACAAGCCCAAATGACAATTAGCCTTCAAGACTGCTACAAGTACTGTGCAGTGTAAAGGTAGAACTGCTTTTCATTCTATAAAGTCTAATTGTGATCCTGAAAAACTAAACCCTACCTCTCTATTGCTGCT
The DNA here is from genome assembly GCA_004320125.1 of Scolopax mira. Taxonomy (NCBI): domain Eukaryota; kingdom Metazoa; phylum Chordata; class Aves; order Charadriiformes; family Scolopacidae; genus Scolopax; species Scolopax mira. Next base: position 41,927 of record BJBW01002941.1, on the reverse strand, counting down.
CTTTCACATACACAGAAAAGTTTATCAGAGCCCAGTGCTATAAAGGGAGATATCTTCTGGGAATTAAGAGTATTCTTCAGGTTTAGCTAATTTAGCTAGGCAAAAATAAGGAGTATTACAAAACTTCTTGTTTACTCAAAACCCACACTGAGTCCAAACTGCTTGAGAAGCCAGCTGTAACATGATGCTGAAAAGCCAGCTGGGTGCTGACAACATACAAAATCCTTATATACTAACAGACCCATTGCAGTGAAGAGGACATTCTCAAACTCACTTTATTCCAAACAGTTCTGCAACAAATAAGGTCATAACATCTGGAGCAAATTTTAGCTCCAGAGGCAGAGTCAATCATGCCAACCAGGTCTACTTGTGCTTCTCCGATTGTCTTGTGTGTATCAATTTTCCCAGATTATGAGGAGATATATTTTCCCAGACAGTAACACTCTTTTCTGCACTGAAGCTTCCCAAATTCCTCCAGTGTCTTCTTATTATTCGTGTTATATTTTCAAGATAACAGGATTGTTAAAGAACTTCCTGTTCCAATTGAAAAAGGGCTTGCTTGGGACAAGAAAGGAAACCTGATGCTGGCCAAACTTTCTAGGACTGTGCATTCCACAGGGAGCCAGCTGGGGTTTTATAATGTTTTTCATTCACCAGTTCAATACCTTTACTGCGTTAAATTTGTCTAAATCTGTTACATTGCTAAATTATTAGCAATTAAGGTGAGAAAAAATAAGAAAATAAAAGACATAAATGTGGCATAAGGTGAATAACAACTGTTAGCATGCATTACATTCATTTTTCAAGATTTGTTTTTCTGTTCAAAACTAAAATAAGCTGAAGGGACCCTCAGAAAGATGGATACTGACTTGTTACATTAAAAAAAAAAAATAGAAAATAATAGTGTGCTTTTATGTTGAAGAGTCCACTGTTCCCATACCCAAAATCAGATGAAAAAAAAGTATGCATACTTGCACACCAAAGCTTGATAAAAATCACTTCTGTCAATATTTTAAAAAGTGATTATTTAAACCTCACATTTCAAATCCACTCTAAGTGTCAAATAGGCCAGACTGGTTTGTTTTTACCAAATGAGGAACTGAGTTCTAAAAGACAATTTCACAAGATAAGTAACATAAGTATGTTTCTCCCCATGCAGTTGAGACTCTAGTATATATGGTGCTGTCAACCTGGTTATCTTTGCAATTTTTTTAAATGCTTATTCTGCATGAATATTTTACTGCTGGTATCATCCCAGCATATGAAGAGATAATCCAAATAACTTAAACGTGGTAGGAAAAATAGTCAATCAACAATTCATAGAGGTACCTGGAAGCAAGGGCTTGATACCAAAAAAAAAAAAAAGACCCAATCCCAAAACAAAAAGAAAGAAAAAGAAAAGAAGAAACTAAATTTTATGGTCATGCAACAAGCTATTTCAGAGCCTTCACATGAGTCTGACAGCCTTACAAGTTTATATGAATCGTTGTATGGTAAGAATCGCATCCCTTGGGCTTGTGTGAGAGAATTCTCCATCACAGTATTTGCAAATTATTCTTTACAAAGCAATGAAAACCAAAATCTTTCAAGTATTGTGATGTACTCTTAAAAACAAATCCAAAAATAGTCATGTCACACAGATTCCATATTTCCTAGGTTAGTTATCTAACTACACTTGGCCTAAAAACGCATAATTCACTTTTATTTGTAAATGTAAAGAATTTCTCCGAAACCCTTATTTAGCCCTAAATTGTGCTTTACTCCAGGTGTAGTCTCACTAATTTCACTAGAAAAACTCTCAAATTTGTAATTTAATGAGCCCAGATGGCAGAATCTGGCCCTTTTTCATTATTACACCCATTTTGCCAAAAACCTCCACAAATCATTTGGCAGGATCAAAGAGTAAAGAAGACAAGTATAAAAAATGGTGTCATGGTAACATGGGATCTGCTTCTACTACCAGTTCAACATCCTGACTGAAAATGGCTGCTGTAATGCAGGTATTTCCTAACACACTTTTATCAGTGCAGGAAGCCCCCACAACAGAATATTCCTTACGGACCATCCCCTGTCCTAAGGGTTTCCTTCCACTTCCAAAATGAAAGTGTGGCCTGGAGATTTTTTAATGGACAGTTGGGGCACTGGAAACCATCACACACTTTATGCTAGTGAACCTTACAGCATCATTGAATCTTTATTTCTATTAACATGTGTTAGCAGGGGAAGTGTAAATCCTATGCTCTACCCCACCAGTTTAAGATTATTCTTGATTTCCTAAAGCATCCCAACACTTTGAAAGCACCCACCCCAAGTCCCACTACAGTGCAAGTTGTTCCTCAGCCCACTCCCATTCACAAGGGGTTCAGAGCTAAAGCTAAACTTGGAGCAAGCACCTGAAAAGTCATGGCAATCAACAGTGCTTTATTTGTAGAATCTGAGAGCCTCCTGAGGTCTCAAGAAAACCTTCTGCTCTTTTACACACAACGTATCCAATCAGGCACCACATTGCCCCAACCGATTCCCTTTTCTTCCATGGAATAACATTAGGCCTAGTTACTCATGTCTAGGCTGAGGAGTCTTATACATGTTTGAGATCAACAAATGCTTTAGAGAAAGCATTTTCATAATTTGAATTATGACCTCTTCCATTCTGTTAACATAATGGGAGCAAAAGAGGGCTTTTCAGTTGAAACTTCCTTAGTTCAACAGACATGCACGGCTCTCTTTTTGTTGGTTGGGGTTTTTTTGTTGGTTTTAATATTACGCTCAATATCTCTTCCTAGCCATATGATCCTTTTCCCTACTTAGTCTTAAAATAGATTCTTTGCGCTCCATTTTCTGCACTCACTCCTAAAGAATATTTTCCATTAAAAATACAGTTCCAACAAAAAGTCCTTAGAGTATGTTGCAATGCTTCAAAGCCAGTTTTCTGAGCATCAGGAACACTACCACTGTTTATTTGGAAGCTTAATGAATAACAATCCAGATTCCGTTGCTTACAAATGTACTTGCACAAGCAGAAGGCAATGTGTGCGTGGCTCCAGACCTCTCAGCCAGGCGTTCGCTGGCACCCAGGCTGCAGCACAGAGCAGATGAAGTTCGGAAGGGGGCAAAGAAGAATATATGTACATTTCCTAATGACTTGAGAAAAGAGCCTTCAAATGGAGGCTTCTGAACCCTCTACTGGCTTTACCACTTATATGGCTGCAAATTCTACAAAGAAAGTGTGCATTACCAGCAAGCATATCAAGTGTGTTCATAAGACTTCTCTGTTCTGGACTTCTGCTGTTATTTTTGAGAGAGGTTTGTCGGTAACAGCAACAAACTGTACATAAAGTCATTGTTGTCCTGCACATTGCAAAGATTAACCTACACTCAACTGTCCCAAAATGAACCAATCTGTACTGCAATCAATATCATTTGGATTCTTGAGACTTGCATGTGTTCTGAAGCCTTTTAAGGCAGGTGACTTTCCTCTTGAAAATCTGCTGATCTAGACCTAGAAAATAAGGGGAAATATTACCACTTTGGTCTGCCCCACAGGGCAGACACATGGAGACAACAGGACAGCATTCCTGGGAAGAACTACATGCTGCAGAGACACACTCAAGCTTTTGAAAAAATACCTTGTAATAAAGACAAATTCTCAGAACTATATTAATAATAAACAATTTGGTCTACTTATTTTTCTCCTTATTGTAGCTGCAGCAGGATGTCTCTAGGCATTGAGAAGTTAGTTTACAAAATTAATTTTTTTTTGAGTGCTTTAAGGTAATCTTGCCCACATTTCAAGAGATGTTGTATAGCTAAACTTTTGTTTAAGAGTTGCAGCAAAGCTTTACGGCAATTTGGCTATTCCCTTCCAGTAAAACAGATAATTATGTCCTCCCAGAACAATGTCAGTTCTGATGAGCTGGGAAGTTCAATAAAATCTTTAAAGATTTCTGCCTTGAGAGAGCTTCTGTAGAGACTCCAAAGAATTTTTATAATTGTTAGGTGATTTTATCAGATATACCTGTTCTAAGCTGTGCCCCTGTAAGTTTAGCCATACAATACCACACAAAGTAACATAAGGAGCTAAATGACCTGCTCATTAAGGACTTAGCACAGAGATATTCAGAAAGTATTAACTATGCCATTACAAGTTTAGTCTTTAATATCAGCACACAGATACCCTAACTACAATTAAATGAACAGGCTTCTTTTAAGACTTAAGAAATAACTGCCTTCAAAGCTATTCCTAAAGATTGGAGAAACAGACCTTGTGCTATCAGCAGTGCGTACACGCCCGAGTCATATCACACTCACGTGTCATCTCTAAGTGAGAAAACAAGATCAAGCCATTCCAACAGCTACATATATCCAAGTGTCTGATGGGGAACAAGGGACAATGTTGATAACAGAGCCGAAGGAAGAGGGTTTGTCAAACTTCCCATCTTTATGAAAAAGGCACAGATTTTAACTGGTATTAACTCCATGATCTCATCCAAAGTTTCTCTCCCTACAATCCACAGAGAGCCTGCTTCCTGTCAAGTAAATGAACAGCCCCTCTGCTAGGCTTTCACAGCCAGCTGACAAGCTTACTTCCAGCACAAAAGTTCCCAGTACAACTAATAGTGGTGGTGGACTTGGTTGTCATTGCAACCTTGCAATGCCAACCCACCCTTTCAGCAGCTAAACCTCCACTGAACTGAAACCGATATTATTAGAAAATTGATGTTGCAGCATTTATTGCAGGACAAAGAAGTTACTGTCCCTTACCTGGGCAGCTGCAGAACCAGGCAGGTGAAAAGCAGACATGCTGCCTAGAGCAAGGACAGCTCTCCATCACTCCTCACCCTCCTTTCCTACCACCTAAAATGCCTTTCCCTTTTTCTGATATTCTTGCACTTGTCTATTTTGTGCTTTCCTTATTCTGTCTCCCTCACCCTTCTTTACCTTCTTACTGCTTTATTTATTTTCACTCAAGTTCTTTTTTCCCTTGAATTGAAAGCTAGCAATGCCTGCTGGAGAGGACAGACCTCACCTGAAACACACTGTAGCTCAAATGTAAAAATTCAGCACTAAGCTTTTTGCTAATCCCTTTAGCACTGCTGGAGCAATCAGAGCTTTGAAATGGAAGGAGAACACAAAAATCAGAGACACCAATGCTACCATGCATGCTCACTTGTCTTTTATGAAAGAATTTTCACTAATACTAGGGTAACTATGCTGCTCAGACTATGGAGGGCACATCTTATTTTTAAAAAGTTGAATATAATTAAGGAACTCTTTGGCATTTAGGTTGTTTGCTTTATCTTTCTTGCTTCAATATTAAAAAGGACCAGTAAGGTTTTGTTTGTGCTTTGCTCTCTTACATCACCACAATTGTATCGCAGCTGAAGAAGCTGGTCTGAATCCAGTCTTTGGGCTCAATCTTTCTTCCATTCTGCATAGGGAAAGATGTACAGATTTGTGCCACAGCTAGTACAGTCTCTGATCGCCTTTTTTCATTTACCTAGCAGTCTATACAAGACTTCCTTCCAATTTAGTTAAATTACAGTTGCTGTTGTATCAGCAGGGAACTAACTTCACTGTGACTTCTGCTGACTCGTTTGTGCTAAATGAGTGCTTAGAGAGCTCTCACTGAATATAGCAAGTTCCTATCTACTGACAAATCAAACTGGAATAAACTGAAGGTTCCTTTAAAAGTGACTGCTCCCCAGGGAAGTGAGAAAGAGACATTAACAAAAAATATAGGGCTGCTACTGAACCAGAAGTTAGTATTTCCTTGTGCAGATTGAAGAAAAAGTACATTGGCTTAGTTCAAGCTTAACTATCTTGATTTGAGAAGAGTTTACAATACTTAATATCACAATTAGCTGGTAGTATTGTAAGCTCTGAGTAATCTTAACTATACATTTTGGTGGCAGCATGAACTCACATGGCTTTAGCCAGTCATGTAACATACCCTCACACTGCCCTTAAAACTGATATCAATCTGAAATGCTATGGTCTTAATTTCTCCTGCCTATGCAAGCCACACATGCTCACCCCATCACACCCATACAGCTATCTGGTTCAGGGAACTTTTTCATCTGAAAACCTACCATTTGGGTTTGGGTTTTTTTAATTCAGTGAGGCTGGTTTTTCAGACATTCATTTGGGTTCTTCTGGACCATCAAGAAAGCATACCTTAAAAGTGCCTTTAAAATATGTGTTACTTAAAACTAAATTTGCATGTTTTCTTTTTAAGACAGAAATCTTTTTGATTGTGTACAGCACTCTAAATGTTAGAAATACGTTCCTACAGTGTATAAAATATAATTTTGGCCTTGAAAACTTACAGGCTATATTTGCTTTTAATTTTTTGATAATAAAAAGGATAAAAACATTCATCAAGACATTTTCTCTCTGATATGGATGCAGCAGAAACTCACATATCTGTTGTAATAAAACCCTCTTGGATTTCATACACTAAAATTTGGTTTTAGATGTAAAGCATCCACATAGCTCTCACATGGCTTCAGCAAGCAAAATATGCATGCACCTCAGATCTGGATCAGGCTTTACTACAGGAAAGTGACTTCTTGTTCCTCTGCTGTACTCAAGCGTCAGTCACAACCTGGTAAATCCTTTCAACGAGCCCTATAATAAAGTTAAACACTGATTTGGTAAAAGCCCTGTCATCGCATTTTGTGATAGAGGTTTAGTACCAAATAATCAAAGGCATATATATTTTGGCAACACAAAACATTTCCATGATGACCAGATACTACAATGAAAGCAGTCTACTTACAAATTGTGCCTAGCATATATCACAGTTCCTCAGTATCATACTTCCTTTCTCCTTTCCCTTCATCACAAGGACCTTTGCATGAAAACACCAGTTTAGGTCTCAGAAACTCACCTGCTCCTGTTGCTTATTCCTTGATGAAGTCTTAGTCCTCTAACTGCAACATGAACACCATTTGCGCAGTAATTAATTGCTTCTTCTGACACAAAATAAAAACGCAACAGATTGTAATTTGTTAAGGATTGAGAGTAGATTATCTTTAAGAAACAGATTCTGTTTCATTAATATTTTTTGCATCACGAGGGAGATGAGAAATGGGAAAATAGACTGTGCCTCAATATTTCCCATAGAGTATCACCAGTGTCTAAAAACATCACAATACAATTCAAAACACATTTCACTGCTTAGCGCAGGTTGCCTGGGAGCACAAGCTGCAGGGGAGTCACGAAGTGAACAAACTAAGCTGAAACTCTTAGTAAGTTTTAAAAGGAACTTCCCTGTTGAGCTGACACCGATGACTGAACCTTCCACACCCCAAGGCTGACTGACAAAGTTTGGAGGACAGCTGAGAAGCATCCTGACTTTGCAGCTACTCTAGGTTCTGATTCAATACAGCATCATGGGAGGCAAAACGCAGGTCACACCTATAATACTGTCCCCAGTGTTGTTAGCACCATTGTTAGTGGAAAAGAAAACAAAGCAGCAAAGTGAGGGGAAAAAAAACAAAACCAAGGATTGATGAAAATGTTACTCCCAAATCCAGTGAGGGAGGCTAGGTCATTTGCCACACTGAGTATCCAGGTTCAGGCACACTTTGCTAGGAGAGGAGATGATATTTATTACACTGGCCCTGGCTGTAAATAGAGAGAGAAACAAATTGGTTGCATTTTGTTGAGTCAGAGCAACAAAATGAAAGCCCTGAATCAGAATCCAGTGTTTAACTGCCTTTCCCTGATGCTAAGCAGAAGGGAACAGGAAAGATAGCTAACAGGAGCAGAAGAAAATCTGAGACCATTTAAAGACCAAGCTTGTAGAGAGATCCAAACAGTGTTTTGCTCACAGAGAAGGCTGTAAGGACCATTTAGTGAAGGACATCTGGCTAATGCAGGTGTCACCAGAAAAACTTCAGAGCAAGGTGGCAAAGAGCATCTTGAGAAGGATGTGGAATGGATGCTTTATGACTGTCTGGAGGATTGAAAAATAGAGGTTTTCATCAGAAGTAGCTGATGGCTACTGCATAAAGTCCTTTGACTTCTCTCTAATACCATGCAGTAAAATTAATTCATCTGTATACACAGATTATGTATTATGCAAGCTGACATTGCAACAGTGTTGTTTTAAGTCTCAAGCAGCTGTGACAGATCTTTGTTACCAGCAAGGTCAGGAACTGATATGAGGTGTTACTATGAATCTCCTGTTTAGACCACTGTGTCCTAGTAATTGCATTACTGTTCTGAGTCAGTATCTCCAAGAAGTAGGTCCTGTCTACGATACCTAAGCTGCCACTGCTAACGCCTCTAGTGAACCAACTATTAATTTGAATGGACTGTCTCAATATGATCATATAAAAGCATCCTGGGAGGATGAGGAACTGCTAGACGCCTCATGGATTTAAGTAGAAAAATACTAGCCAAAACGGTCTTGGCTTCTACAAAGAAATGAGGACAACCTTGGTTCTCTCTCTTTTGTTCTTAGCAATTACACAGGGAACCCGTAAAATGGCACAAAGATGATCTTAATTCCCCTGTACATCTTAATGTACAAAGATGTACAGATCTTAATTCCCCAAAGTGCATCTAGAAGTGGCCCCAGACCCAGGCATTAGCAGCAGCAAATGGGATGGCAAACAAGTTTGTTGTTTGTATTAGGAATTTGTGCAAGAACCACTCAGGAGAGGTATCTGGTTACATTTAGAAATTATGTTCTTGCACTTAAAGCAATGTCTGGAGGATGCAGGAGCTCTGAGCTGTGTTTGAGCCTTGATACGGATTTCTTTTGTAGTCTTAGGAAAGCTGTTTGGAGGCAAGTTCCTCAAATTCAGTGCCAGACGGTAAACACCATCATCATTATTCTGGCAAGTGGTCAATTTTCTCAGAGCTGCTCCTATTTTTCCTACTTTATTTCAGGAATCTATGGTTTGATCTCTCCAAATAGTGTTGCTCTACCAATGAACCAGCAGTAACATTATGACTTAGCTCACAAACAAGGAGTGAGGACACTTTCTTTAGTAAATTCAAGTTCTCCAGAAACATGGTGGGGCCCAGACATTTGGCTATCACCAGTGGTAAACATATCAGTAAAAGAGACAAGGCATTCCTTGACAGCTTCTGTGGTCACCAAAACCATCCTCTCCTGTCTGCCACAGTTGCCTTCCTGCAAACTGGCATCTCTCAGAGCAATAAGCACTTGTTTTGTGCACAGTGGTTTTCCGATTCAGATTCCCTTTATGTTTATGAACCTCTTAGCTACTGCCTCTGTCTCCTTCAAACTCTACACATTCTGAGCCAAAACAAATAAAACCAAGCCCCCTGTGCTCCCAGGATGATAAACCACAGCAGGGTGTGATCAGGCTGACTGGTAAGTGGGTGCAACTCCATGAGTGTGGGAAGATCCAAAGTCTGGGTTATTCAATACACAATCATAAACTCAAACCCAAACTCAAGTTTTTGAGACCCTAATTCCTGGGTAGAAGCATCTTTGCCCCCCACATATACAATCCTGCAGTGACCGCAGTTCCCAGATTCCTGCAGTTGCTTGAGAGAATTGACTCTAAGGGGGGGTGGGGAGGGGAGAAAAAGGGAGAGGAGAAGGAACCAAGAGAAGATTGGCAACTATACCAGAATCACAATAATGTAAACTAAGCACAGCAAACTATTTATTGCCTTTGTTAACAAAAATTCTAGTAGCTATAGCAACAGAAGGGGGGGGGGGGGGCAAAAAAACCTGAAGACTTTTTAAAATCCCCAAAGAACACAGCTTTCTAATATGGAAAAATCAAGATTTATTGCACCAGCAGCTCCCACAAAGCAGGACTATAGCAGTGCACAATGGTTTCAATTAAAAGCATGGATCATTAACCAATACAGCTGGGCCTAGTAGTTGGCAGACAATATCATCTCTTCCAGTGAGCCATGACTTCTTCAGGGACTAAACAAGCTTCTCTTGCTGTGTGATGTGCCCTTCAGTCCTGTTTCTGATGGCTTTACCTCGTATCCTCTGTCAAACCCTGTGACTAATGCCACTCCTCAGCAGAGAAAATCAGGGAAAACATTCCTGTGCCGAAGTCCTGTGCCAGTTGTCACACACTGATATCCCTTTGGGCACTGCCTGAGGCATGGCACTACTCAGCAAGCACCTCCAAGAGAAAAGCATTTTGGCCTCCTGCTGCCTGTGTGTATTTTCCTTCTCAAATACACACACTTGCAAACTCAAAGAGGGGAGTAATGTCTGGCACTTCTGCCGTGACTATCTGGCAGAAGCACCACTCCATTTTTTGGCAACTCAACCAGAGTCTTAGAACAATTATTTCAATTCCTGACTCAAGTGCTGGAGACAGAAGATCAAGTTACATTTCTCTCCAGCCATCAACACTAATTCAGTTTTCACTAAGTCAGCTTTGCTGGAATTTCACTATTCCACACTGAATCAAAAAAGGAAAGTGTGAATCAACACTGAAAAGCCATTAAAAGAAACATAAGGAATTTCAGGAGTTGCCCTTCACAAATGTAAAAAACTCCAATAAGATCCAATAGAGAAGGAGCTGTTTCTTCCTAGAAAGGATATCTTTATAAGCTAAACCGATGAAGAACTGAATCTATTGCAATTGAAATGGTACCACAGTGCCCAGTATTATAACTACTGTGTAAATAATCTTTCTTTGCTTACTACTACTAGCTGGTTTGAGTCTGTAGAGAGCATCTTCCCAGCTATGGCTCAGTCACAGGTGTAGGCAGCTGTCAGAAGAGGAGGTGCTTTTCCTTAAGAAGAGAGTTCAGCTCCCACAGCACTGACCTTTGTCATCCACATGGAAAGAAAATTTCGACAAGCTACCACAAGCAGAAGTGTTATAAATCTCCTTTCATCAGGCCTCCAACCACTAAACGGCAGAACAACTGGAAACACTTAAACCTGTTTAAACATTCCTTGTAGTAGAATGCAGTGAAACACCCACCCACCCACCCACCGGAGCTTATTGCAGCCACCAACAACTACGGACTGTGGCTCCTGCCAACAGAGGATTTTCTGTTGGAGCTTCCTGGAGCAACAGCCGTTCCCAGCAGAGCAAGGAAGCTGGGCAGGAGCCGCAGCCACACCAGCTCTGTTCCTGTGCGTGGTGCATTCAGAGTGGCAGAAGGGAGCAAGGAGATTTTAGGCAGAAGCAAAACAAAAACAAACTCACAAACAAACTGTGAATGACACTGAGTATCTTTGCAACCTTCCCAGGCTGTGAGATGGTATTTGATGATTTGAAAGAGCCTCTCCTGTTTCCTTGTATGAAAATGGTTTACATACTGCTGTGGACATGACATGTTAGAGACCTCTCAAGAGACTAGCTGCTGTTGCAAAGAAATTTGATAGGAATATCATAAATGAAGGCACTAACTATCTTCCCAGATGCTGGGTTGAATAGACCCACTGTGCTGGTGAGTTTTGCTGAGGGAACAACCTTCACAGTCCACAGAGAAAGAGTAAACCCGAGGCAGAGCAATGTTACAGACTTTAACATTTCTTTCTTTTGTTGGAGATGACCAAGACCCACAGCAGCAGTCAGACAAGCTCCACTGCCCTGTAACCGAGATCACGTCACACAAGCTCAAGCAGACTGCTCCCACGCTGCATCTTGCATAGGTGATTCAGACTTCCTAAATCCCACCTCTCAGCTCACATTGCAAGTCTTAACAGCTCTAACGCCAGAGAGGGCATGAGAGCACACAGCCTCAAAAACGTGTGGAGAAGAAAGCGTGATCCCATGCCCTTTCATTCAGCTGTTTGTGTCTGGGAAGAACAAGTGCATCCAGGAATAGGGTTCCCTTTCGTATTTCCAGATTGGCTGCAGTGCCATAATGTGCTGTTGCTTGTGTTTAACAATATTTAAACATGTAACATGAACTTGAAAAATTTTTGTGAAATTATTATTTTTATCCAGGCAGCATTTGGAGTGTCACTCCAGCACCAGCATTTCTACCCAAGGTTTTAGCACTGGTGTTCCTAATTTAACTCAATTCAAAACTGTGAGTAAAATATAATTTAACAGCAATTAGATTTTGAAATGATCTCATTAAAAAGGCATATCCAGCACTGCCCTTGCAACACAGAGATGACCAAAGGATAAGCCTGAGGGACACAGATTAACACTCAGATCAGATACAATTTCAGCCCTTCTCGCTTGCAGAGAATGTTTTGGCCTTTGGCCAAGCAGAAGGCACTCCACACACAGTAGGGTAAATTAGGTATAGCACCCACAGTGAAATACCTTCTTCAAGACAAGGCTAAGGTGTAAAATCTATTATCTGAACACACGCACTCTCTTACTCCAAATGTGAACGAGCCTACAGCAAAGCTTGACTCAAACTTTCCCCATCTTGTAGGAGTCCATATTTGAGCAAACTTTTGAATGGTCCTGTCATGCACCCTGGCACTGAAGCTGGCATTCATCTTCCTCCTTATGTAAGGAAGCTTCTTATGGATTTAAGCTGAACAAAATTGAGGTCTAATTTGGATCTGCTTCCTGTGCAACAATATTTTTATTATGTCTTTTAAAGTGTGATTACTATAGCAATGTAACCCCGCAGCAACCTGACCTGGAGAATTACACCTGTCTACTCCCAACATAACTCACCAACAAAAATGTCAAAACAGATTTTATGATAAATTATAGAGTTCACCTAGAAAAGGGCAAACTTAATTCTACTCCGCTTTCATAGTTTATGTGCACCCAATTACCAGCTAAACTCTACTTTCAGACACTCCTTTGCTAGTGCTCTTGGAGAATAATATCAGAAATGTAATTTTATTCCAGATTTCTCTTCTGTTTCCTACTCTCTCACTGTTTTTCCATCTGTTCACTTGTATACACACTGAGCTTTCCAATAGTAGTAAGCAGAGAACTGAAACTGTGCATCTACAAATAGGCAAATTATTGCATATACACAGGTGAAGTTATGCCATGTTCTATATGCACAATACCTGCACACACAATTTGTTAATAAACTTCACAAAGCAAATTTGGCTTCCATAAGTAAATTAGCTAGAATAAAGCATACACAGAGTATAAACAATGTTTTCCTGCTAAAAAAAAATCCATCATCATAAAAGAAATATGGCATTTGGGGCTTATAAAATCTATTATGCAAAAACTCTTCAGTTTCAGCTTCATGTAACTATTTTTTTTCCTGAGTTTAATTAACAAACAAATCTAAATATTCAAGACATTAACGAATCGGTTTTGTCTGGCATGAAGTCTGCATTTCCAAATTCCATGTTTTCCAACAAATTTGATCACAGTTCATTTGAAACCAAGTCCTAATCCTGCAAAAAGTAGGTAAATATCTGTAAAACTTTTTATGGTGCCAGGACGGTGATTTGTACAGAGACAGATAGAATCATATCTGTGCCCGGCACACAGCAGGCAAAAACTGACTAACAGCAGATTTCATCCTGCTAGAACAAAATAAACACCTTTTGTGACTGCAAAAGGTAATGATTTATGAGTTTATGAATACACTTCAAATATCTTTTCTGATTATCTATTCCTCTGATGACTTGGGGCTGAGGTATTTTAACTGATAATTTGCCTTAAAATTTGTAGACATTATAAATGTACCAGGGTTCACACAGGTTCCTGCCAAGCACAGATTCCTGCAGTTTCCTGATGGAATAACTACATCTCTTTTGTGACAACCCGAACTCCTGCCTCATTTTTCCCAGATCTCTTGGAAGAGATTTCCAAATCTCTTCCTGTTTATTCCCCTGCATAGTGGGATATACATTTCTTTATCCTATGTTTTAGATGCAAGAATCATGCTAAAGATCCTCTTTCTGGTCCTAGGAAGTATAAGGGTGTGAAAAACTTGAAATCAGTTTAGCTGAATCTTCACAACAGCTATACTCCAGGTGGGGCCCTAAAGAAAATACATGTATGAAGATGGTTTCAATTTTGAGGGTTCATTTTCAAACTGCAGATTAATTTTATGGAAAAGTTTCAAAGTATTATCTCTGCTGTTCCAGACATCTGTATTTTCTTAACCATTTGACTAGTATTCCTTTTAAAAAGGCAATACAGTTGGAGTTTCTGTGACTGACAAATTCTCCTCATACTGTAGCTGTACCACCAAAATGTCAAGTAATTGCTCCATTCAGTTCTCACAGAAGCAAATTTTGTCCCTTCCAGTTTTAACGAGAGAACTGGAACCACAACACAAAAAATGAGAACTCTTTGGTAATGCAGCCACACCCCACTCATAGTGCTTTGTGCCCAATATCCCCACCCAGCCACAGATACACAGAGAAATACCAGCTGTTGAAGATTTGCAGATGGCAACTCCAATATTGTGCCATTGTGGACTTTCTCCTCAAAGGATCACTCCACGTGGCTTCTTTTACAGGGTCGGGATTTCTTTTCTTAGGAAGAAGGATATTTGGGCATGGAAAATAGCTGTGGGCATGAACAATGGGGAAATAGCATTTATAAACTGAAATAAAATCTTTTCGATTTGTGGAAACAGCTGGAGGGAGGAATGAATCTTATGAATAACGTAGCTGAAACTGAATAGACTGTTGACAGCGAGTTCTTTCAGATGCTAACTATTGCTATGCTCTTGTATGACAGCACAACATTTAAACCTATAACTAAAGATTCAATGCACAATAACGTACCCAGCATTCTCTGTTTTACTATGCTGAGATTAATCAGTCCATTCTTTCCCCACACATAATTTTCAGGGAAAAGAGAATAGTTTCATCTGGATTTTGTATACTTAAGTGTGCTATACAAGTGCTAGAATGAGCATTCATTTTCAGTGCCACATGAGAGGTACAGTATACCTATGCCAAGGCAGAGATGCTCCCCAAAAGGAAACACGCACAACTTGGAAGTCTTTGACTTGCTGATGCAAACAGTCTCCACAGAGGACTATTCAAAGGCAGTTTTGCAAAGCATCAAATGGACCTTCTGTGCAGGAACTACACCATGGGCTTAACGTTCCAGAGGTAAGTACAGCAGCTCAGCATCAAGGGAACGCACGTGGGTATGAACGCATTTACCCACAAGTGAAGTACAGCCAGGCTTCTACTTGCTCCAGCCTCTCACTGCTCCTGCTTTTATCTTCTGCACACTTCTTTGACTTGGTGTGTAACATAGCATCTGTTTTTCTCTTGCTGAAAGAAAATAGACTTCCCCCAGACACCACTGCTCCAGGCAACCACCTAATACTACCTTCACACGATTCTCAGAAACAACAGAAACCTTATTCCCATGCCCAGCAATGGTTTGTGTACTCAGGAGTCAGAAGTCAATAGCACACAACTATGTGAATCATTTAGGTGCTTTTGAAAAGGTGAATCACCCTCAACACAGCTGATATAAACTGGATGTTATCTGCTTTAAGCAGGGAATTCATTCAATGCAAAAGCATAGAGCTAGGTAGTCCCCCTATGGTATACATACATACGCACTTCTGAGGGAGTATCTGCTAAACTTCATGATTCTCAAAAGGTATTTTTCAATCCTGCCCCAAAGAATGGGGCTTTCGGGTATCAAGAAGATATTACACTTCTTACAAGAAACCAGAGGGAAACTTCAAGTGTATTACATTCAATACAGCATCTTTTCAGATTAACTCCACAAGCAAATGCCCAGTGAAAAGAGACAGAAAACACAGAGCCAAAATTCCACACAAGAAAACACCTTGGTAATCTCTTCAAATGTGCTATAGCAATCTTTTAAAACATTGTCAACAAGCAATGTTTACCCATGCTAAGGACAAGCACATCTATTTTCAATAAAAGCTTTTGGTTTTCTCATGGAAGAAATTAAAGCCAGCTAAATCTGTTCTTTCAAAGCTCCCCTGCTTCAGCCAAGCCCCATTATTCATTGTGCTGTTAGACAACAAGACTGCTTTGATGTCAATGGATCATACAGAAGATTTAACACAGTAACCTGTCTGAAAAATTCAGTGGTAAGGTCAAGAGTAAACCAAGGTAAGAATCATCTACCCAGTTCCAATTTAGTGAAGAGTTTTACATGTTTCACACAAAACTAAGACATTTATCAACTTTCAATTGCAATTTCATCTTATGTAGAACTACATACTGCAAAATCTCCATTTTCTGTTATTACTATTGCCTGGTTTGTCCAGTCACCTGGAAACAATCATCTAAAGAGAAACAAAGACTAAATAAGAAATACTCTTGTATTTCAGGTTTGTATTTAGGAAATCAGTTGCTACACAGACATGAGGACAGGGAAAGGATGTGACCAGGATTCTAAAAAACCACCATGCCCAGAGAGTTGTGAACTACTTGCTTTTTGGATCTAGAGAACTGTCACTACTGATAAAGCTGTCAGCCCAACAGCTCAGTGAAATCTGCTTAATTAAAAAGCATTTTAGTCTGCTTGCTCAGTCCCCTCAAAATTAGAAGCAGCATTTCTATTAGTTTTTCTGTGAACAATAGTAGTTTGCAATTAGGAAAGGTGCCCAATTTCAACACCTGTCTATTTGACAGTAACTTTCCCACAAAATATAGTCTTGGTGCCAACACACTGAATCATGAAGTATTTTTATTCCTGAAATCAACAGAGTTTTGCCTGAATGATTAAAGGCCCCTATTGCTTCCACTAGGCATCAGAGGGAGTTCAGGCATCTGGACTTAAGGCCAAGGACCTTAGTATTTTAGTCTAAATCATATTTCTAAAACTCACTTTAAATATCACCAGTGAGTTCTACAAGCTCCAAAAAACCAACCCCAGGAACTGGGGAGAGAAAAAGAAATGTTGACTTTGAGTGAAGCGATCCAAAGGCCCTGTTCAGACGGGCCAAGTAATTTGAGTCTTTTTCTTAGCTGACAAGTGGTGTTTTATCATATGCCTTCATTCAAGGCTGTGGGGAGATGAAAGCTTTCACACAGACATAGGGAGGTGAGTCAGGCCCTTCCTAAGGATACATTATGAATGAAGATAGGCATGGCTGTAGAAACACCAGCATGTCTGCTTGGTACTGACAGACAAACAGGTCATCAGGTTTATAGTCCAAAGGACATGACAGAGACAATTTTATACTGACTGAATCAAGCTCCTACTTTCTATACAGATCTCTTTGATAATTCATTAGCACCTTTAGTCTCAGATGCTTCTCATTGTCCTTCTCACTAAAGTCCCCAGCAACCCCTTAGAACCTGAGCAAAACACAAGGTTTGGAGTTTGTTAGGGTTGCATGAGAGCTGGTGAAAACTAAAGTTCTCTTTGGGCACTATAAACAACAAAAAAATCCCACACCTCCCTTAGACAGTGAATGGACCTCTCGAGTTTCAGAAGAAACTATGATTAAAAATTCTGTTTGGAAAATAGTCAAGTTTTGGTTACTTCAGTCTGAAAAATCACCAACTCAGCTGTGTAAGAGGAGAAAATTTAACTAGCCTATACCTTTTAATGAATGCTTAAATGGAAAAAATGGACAAGAACAGTCTCAAGATGCTCATGTGGCAGTTCATTAATAACCTGCCTACAGCATGATATTGTTTACTCAACATCAGTCTTACCTTTTCATCCTTACCCAGTCACTTACCAGTTGCTCTACCAATTCAAAATACTTTCACTTAGTAGTTTCCGCTGCGGTTCTGCTATCACGTAGAAGTCCAAAGAGAACAAATCTGCCACTTTTCTGTCTCCTGAATGAGCTATGAGAGGGAGCTACCAGATTAGTCAGCACAATGTATCTTTTAATTTTAAACTCTAAGACTCCACATATCCTTTCCTTCCAGAAAGTTTGGTTTGTCATGATCAGAATCACTGATGTGCATTTCTCCCCTTCTGCAACACAGATACTGTATTTGCAATTTCCAAGCACATGGTATAAGTCCTGCCCTTAAAGGTTTGTTGCCAGACCAGCTGTTCTCACATGCTTTTATTCTAGTATGGCTTTTTTGCCCTCATGACCAGTCGGTGAGACAGGATGAAACACTTCATTCCTGGACTTTTGCTGGGATGGGCAACACCACCTCTTTTGGAACAGGGAAACAGGAAGTTCTCTGCCAAAGTAGGCCAGCATACTTCAGAGTGCAATATACAAGTGGTCATTTACCTCTGCTTGTCCAGTATGTACAAACACACTATTACCAAACTGGTCAAAATTAACTGCTTGTATTGCCCTTATACTTCAGCTTCTTCAAGTGCAACTCAGACAGCTGTTTTTAAAAATCTTGCCTGTCTTAGCTTTTATTCCAAGCTCCACACATTGTTACTTAAAAAATATTGTCTATTAGCTTAAAAAACAAAATCTGACATCCCTATGCTTTAAAACTATGACCTAGCAAAACCAGCAAGAGTGTGGACAGACATAAATATATCCTTACAACAGAATTTACCTTTTGTCAGACAAAGTTATAGGAGCTCAGCATACTTAAATATCACAGTGAGAAAAAAATAACTGGAAACTCAATTTTTTTTTATTATTTAACAGATGAAAAACACACCTCAAACATTTTGCCTAAGCTTTTATATACTTTTTGCATCTCATTTTTGCTTCTGTCAACATTAAAACATAATCCATCTGAGCGGCTTAAAACTAAACAGTTTTAAGCAGTGGGTGAAACCACAGTATGTTAACTGACAGGAGGTTTTGGCTCCTTCATCTTTAAGCATCTATTTCTCAGCTGCTGTTTCTCTGCAGCAGAGGCTAGAAAGTTTATAGACTTCAGTCCAAGACTCCTAATTTCCTAATACGTGCTACTTAATCATGTTTTCTATTTGATTGTTTCTTTGATACATGCTACTTAAACATGTTTTAATTTGTTTCTTTGATAACTACAACATTATTGTCTTCCAGCTTGCCCATCTGAATATAACCAATACCATTTCACATTTACTACAGCTAGCAGCTTCCATCTAAACATCTTATTGTGCCAGACGACAGTAAGCAATGCACAAGGCTGTGATAGCTTCTAGCAGAGTTATGCCCATCTGACAGGTGACAGAGCTGAATGGGTTCTGACCATTAAAAAAAGACATGGATAGTGGGAAAGGGAAGTTAAGCAGAAACACAATTGTGACACCTCTGAGCATTAGCCACTTCTACTTCAGCCAAATATATTTTCAATATATAAACTGCAGACAACACTTAAAATGTTTGTCTTATATACTTTACAGCCATCTCCAGTGCAAGAGATTTTATATTTGAACAATCTGAACAGCGGAAGAATGAAAGCTTATAAAATAAGTAGCCTTGTCTATGTTGGAAATAGCACGATTCCAAACCAGAGGCTAATGTTGAAATACAATCCAGGGGCTGTGCTTCCATTCATAAACTGTTCCATTCGAACACAGGGTCTGGAATGAATTTTATCCTCATGTTCAACCAGAGAGCCACAATTTATTATAGTGCTGCACTTTTCAGTTTCAAAACCATATCCCTAATAATTTTCCCTGTCAAGTCCAATGGAGATTAGCAGACTTCTCAACCAGGATCATCCATAAAGGGAAAATGTGGCAGAATCCAACTGCCCAAAGACACAAAGAAGCAAGTCCAGTTATGTACTACACAACTCAAAGAGAAGGAAATCTCTTGCATACACGCAGCTCCAACTGTTTAAGCTGGAAAGGCATCAGAAAGGTCCTTTCATTAGTAGCAGTGTAAGTGGGATCTCAAATGTACTTCAGCTCTGCCTCTAACTCAACTCTAGACTGTCTATACAGCAGACTAGCTCTATTACTCCTGCCTAATATCACAGTAATGCTCCCTGACAGCTTCAAACCCCGAGATAACTAACCAGTGCTTACCATTCATTGTATATTCTGCAGCTGAGAAGTCCCACAACGGTACAGGGTTATTTATACCAGTTACATTTTCAGAGCTGTCTCAGAAGCCTCCCTAAGCTCTCAGTAGAGTCACTACTCTCTGATGGTGAAGTTAAAGGGAAGTTGGGATCCAACACCACCAGTCAGTATGACCAATTACAATTTATAGGCTCACTGCTTTTTTGCAGTATTTGTCTCCAATTTTCTATCTCATCTTTAAATATTTCTCTCGTAAAAAGATCACACAAGAAATTGCAACAGCACTGACAAAATTTTCATGAGTAGTCTTCTGCATACAGTAAGATGAGAGAAACATATGGTGCCAGGATACCACAAACTGATATTAAAAACAATTTAAATAACTACAACAAAACCCCCTTCAACTCTTGAGCTAGCCCAATTTCTACCTTTAGAAGAGGAAAAGGAAGAAAAGTTTAAAAAAAAAAAAAAGGACAAACCCTTTAAAATTGGTCACATGGTCCTTCAGTTCAAGGATGAAATCCAGCAATCCAGTCTGTGATTTAGCATGTCATTTCTAAATACTTATTTTTCTCACAAAGCTTATTGCATTAGAAATCTCTGATTTGGTCAGGATGTACTCACACCATACCACAAAGCAGATTTCCACAGTACATGGAAGAGTAGAAACCAGACTTAAGTTAACATAAGCCTTTAAAGGAAGTCAAAAGAAGTTATGGCAGCCATTAGATACAGAATTATTCTATGTAAAATTTATCAACTTGTTAACTATTAACCAAACTTTCACATGCCAGTAAAAAGCTTTCCATTTGATATGTTAAAAGCACGTGTTTTGCCCAGTGTAAAACCACCACCACATCTCCTTTGCATAGCATTCTTACATTTTATCTACTTGGTCACCTGATAGCATGCACAATGAATCAGACCCCTGCAAGTCTTCAAACTTTCTTTGACTGACACTGGGCAATAATTTCACAAGATGGATGACAATTTAAAATTAACTCTGCTTTGACTGACAGTTGCTGTAGACTATCTCTTTTAAACTCAACTCATAGTTGTCTTTGTTGTGACTAAGTTAAGATATATTTTTTAGCACAGCATCTAAAGCTACATCAGAAGAAGCTTCACCATCTATTTCAGAAGGCAATATGCCAAAAGAACTGCAGTGCATTTTCATTCACCTCTTGGCTACTGCTTCTTCCAAAGTTTCTGTCCAAAGACAGCCATGACCAAGTTCTATGAATCATTGCTTGAATAGGATCTAACTATTCAATTATTTTTAAAGCTTTTCCTTATTTCTTCACAGCCTTACACACCTCTTAGCCTTCAGGGCTTTTGTCATCACATCTTTCCCACAATTGGAAGCACAGGTGATTTCTTTCTCACCCATTAACAGCTTTCAGATTGAGAAAAGAACTGAATACAATATCCTGCACAGCCCCTTTGAACACACTCCTTTTTATCTGTGGTGAGAGGAAGAAGGAAAAAAATCTGTAGAATCACTCACTCATAGACACAGTTTCTGAGACTTGACCTGCTGCTTTCTGTACATCACAGACTTACTGCCCTTAGTCTAAGGGCAAGTTAACTCCCTCACAAAGATATCTGTCACATTTATTTTTACCTGAATATCTACAATTATTAATATAGTCTCAGATATGAAACTACCTAGCTATGTTTAAGTAGGGGAAACTTAAAATTTAACTATAAAACATGAACTGTTTCAAAAAGCATATTAATTGGAAGAAGTGTTTAACCGTGGGGAAAGAGAAAAATCTCCCTCACCTGTCATTTTACTGAACATCTCTCTTAACCTGTATGCTGCAGATGCTCTCCCCTTACCCTTTTGCTTTCTTCACTCCCCCTACACCATCTTTTGCTGTTTTCTTCTCACTGCTCTTTATTTTCATGCCTGTGAAGGAATGCTGCTCAAAGCCCCCCAGCTCCCAAATGGTTCCGCTTTGCCCTTGCTGAGCCAGCTTCTGCAGGGCTCAAGAGGACAACTTTGTTTCAAGCTCTTTTTCCAAGACCCAAACTGTTTACATTTCTCACTGTACTGAAATGGCTACATAGTTGCCAACCTGAAAATAAACTTTGCTATCTGAAAAAAAAAAAAAAAAGTAAATACAAATTTCTGTGTGATTTGAAAAACAGTTTGGAGATATTTTAGCCCACAGGGAAAACAAAATCTGCACACAGGAATGCCTTGCAAAGGCACTTACAGGATTTGAGCTCTGCTTTCAGAACACTTGGGATGTCAACGTTTCTGGAAGCCAGTGAGGCCTCAGTGCTTTTGAGAGCATTGTCCTTGGACCCCAAAAGCACAGTTAGAAATTACCACATGCCTGACTCTTTAGTGGAATTACCACACCCACCAACAAAACATTAATTTTTATTTCATTGGGCCTTCTAACTGCTTCTTTAAAATTTCCTCGTGCAATCAAGTGTTCAAATACATCAGAAAACTGATCCTGCTTGTCTTTAGGGGGCACTTGTGAATTTGAAGAATGATTTTTCCTCCAAACTGGGTCATCACATTTAGGCTGTTCTCTGCAGAATATGTTACTACAGGAGCTAAGAGAGCTACCATTACAACAGCCTGAATATTAATTCTCTATCTTATTCCTTGTGAGTCCCCATGTTTTTTGTTTCATCTGCTGCAAAGAAAACCTGTTTCAGAATAATGACATCTGTTTTCTCCCTGTGTGACCACACTCAAAAGAAACAATAATGAGTGGTATAAAATAAATTAACAAAAAATTCCTGGCTATCTGTTCATCTTAGTCATTAAGACCATAACTCCAGGCGACAGTGACCCCTTAATTCCCAAGAAGGATGATTCAGACACTTATATGGGAATACTGCCTGAGCTTCAAATTCATTTTTCTGGGGGGAAGATTTTAAGGGCAGAATAAAAATACAAATTAGGAGGTAGATAGGTAAGACTCTTTTGCACAATTCTAAGCTGGTTTTCCACTTCCATGCCTGCCACAACAGAAATGCGAGTTTCCTATTGAGATATAGGACAGAGAGATTTTGTGATGGACTTGGGAGAAAGTAATGAGCAAATGGGTATGAACTGACTCATTCTCCCTTCCTTTTAACCAAAAGATAATTAATGGCTCTTCAAAATCTTTTGGAGACCTACAGCTAGAAAAAGGCAATATTCTACACAATTCAACAATGATGCTTATCAGTTCTGGTTTTTATTAGTCCAGTTATTATTTCTCCTACTACCTCAGAAACTTAGCCACAGATTAGGACTTATCACACTGAACACTACATAAACAAAACCCAAAATGTTAGTCTCACTTAGGCAGTTTCTCTTCAAACATCATGGCAACCTGAGTTTGCTGTGATGTTTTCATATGGTTTCTTACACCACCACTGACGCTCAGAAAGGTGCAACAAGGGAGGTAATTTGCTGGGACTGATTGTACTAGGAGAGGAAAGAAGCTTTGCAGCAAACTTTATGAGTCAACTAATATTTCATTTTGCTGTAGTTTTGAAAAAGAGTATACAATAGGATTGGTAATGATGCATACCACTGCCACCAGTTGCCCTTCAGCTCACAGCAAAGGTTCCCCTTGCAAGGCTCACTATGGCTGGGTCTGTCCTTGCTCTGGTGACTGGCTGAAATCTGACTAAAGCACTGGAATCAGTCATGTTGATGTCAGTCAGGCTACCCACAAAGTTCATATAGTACAAAATTGTTGTCAACTGCTTTTGACAGCTGTCCTCAAATGATATCTCTTCTACTTTCAATGTCACAGAAACAATAGAATCTCAACTCCTACAAAGAAATACTTAATTCATTAAGCATCACCTTCCCCTTCTTAATAAGTCTTTTCCATCTTTCTCAAAATAGAGATTTGCTTTTGCTTAAAAATGAAAACCAAAAGGCATTCACTCACAGAACAGGCAGCTATGCTGAGGTACGTGGCATTCTTTGAGAACAGACAGTTTTCCATCTTTCATTCTCCTACTGACTATGCTTCATCAGTCAAAGAAGATCTGTTCCCTCTCTCAGCCATTGCTCCCATGGAGACCAAGAAAGTAGATATTTATCATTATTACATGCCAAATTGTCTTTCTGAGGTATATTCTGATTTCTTTTAATTCAGCTTCCCTCTCTGCACCTAGCAGACACAAGGTTTTAAAAAAAGGATTCACATTTCAGTTGGAAACTTTGTCTAGAATTTCAAAAAATACTTGAAAAACCATTGATATAATTTATAGCAGTAGCTGCATAAACAGTTTTATTACTCACTGTTTTAAAATAAATATATTCGCTTATGTGTGTTTCAGTCAAAGTCCTCACTTTCAAGTTTGAAATGCCACACAACTGTGGCACTACAAACAGCAGAGCACTAGTAGGCACTGAAGCATCACCATTTCCTATCTCAGAGACGATACTGGAAATCTCAAGCCAGGGAGTTCCTCAGTATTGCCCGTGCACAGGCTCGCTGCAGTCAAATGCAGAATGTAGTCTTGAACTAAGCAGGTTTGCCTTTACTTTCTTGGAAACCTCTCTTAGGCAAAGTTAGGATCTCCCAAACAACAAACTTGTTTATAGACATAAAATGTTCCTGGTGAAAGTTTTACTACTTGGAGTCTATTAATACAGATAGCTGAGGTGAGCAGGAATTCATACATCCTTATGTTATATGCACCCGCACAGAGCGGTGTGTAGCACCAGGATTCAGCCTTGTGACTTTTTGATACAGAGCCCCAGGGTCTAACACCTCAGTTTAAAAAAAACCTCCATTACCTGCCAATATTAGCAAAGCTGCATCATGTTTGCAGTTCCCTGCAGAGATAGACTGAATGCTTGTAAGAAGATCTGATTCTATTCAGGAAAGGGCAATCATGTTATACTTCACAAAGCTCTACAGCCCTCCTCATTTTTTAATGTATGTCCTATTATCTAATTTATTCAACTATTATTTCTCTTCTTTTACCTTTCCTGAATAACAGGGGTAAATGCCTATATTACAGATCCTGATAGACTTCAGGATTGATACCTTCGCCATAGAAAGAGGTATCTGTGTCTATAATGCTATCCCTTTTTTCCTCATTTTATGTATAAGCGTGATTTATCATCCAATATATTAATAGATAACCTACAGACAACTAACAGTTGCAAATTGCTCCATCTTGTAATGTTCAATGAGAAATTTCAAAATGTCAAAGGAAGATGTTAGTTGAATATAAATAAAATTCTTCTGCTCTTTTTTCCCTTTTTTTTAAAAAAAAAAATTAAATAATTAATAACTGCAACAGAACTGCAGTAAGTCTGACTGCTTACCCACAGGTTCAGCCCTGGCCAACATACCTATCTGGGTCTCCCTAATCCTTCTGCAAAAAAGCCAGTTTGATTCAAGGGTGCTGAAGCCTGTCCTGTAATAGTCAGAACACCAGCACTTCTGCTCCATTTTCCAAAACTTCAATCTGACCTTTAGAGTTTCCTTGGTCACTGAAACAATGAATGAACAACCTCTTAACAAATTAATTCATCACTTTATCACTGTCTCAGTCCCATACAGGAGACACTGCAAATTACAGAGGAATGCAACTAGTCCTAGCTGGCTAGTTCACATACAAAGAGCACAGTCAGTCAGTAACAAAGAGCAGGAAGAATAATTTTCTCTTCTTATCCATATGGTTTACTGACTAGGGACAGCAAGGGATTTGCTGGGGGATTTGCTGATAAAACACAGCTTTGTCACATTTGTCAGACCTGAGGCTGTCATGGAAACATAACTGATGTGACAATCGTTAATGAGCCACCGTCACAAGGGCAATCTCTCCAAGCAGAGAGGTTTACTGCTCCTGTTTCAGTAGTGAGCACAAGCAAAATGGTCTAGAGGCTCTCGACATCACCCCACTGCTACAAGGGTCCTGGCCTGCTTTGTTTTGGGAACAGCGTATATCCATGGAACCAAAAAAATATTCTACAGGATTCCCAGTCTGCAATGATGGGTTAGTTGGTTTACTTCTAAATCAGATTGTAAACAAATGTTGAAATGAGTGTTATGATGAGCCAGAAGTTTGGGGTTTGACTTTGCTCCTCTTCTGACTATCAATAAACAGCTGGCTCTTTTCCTCACTCTCCTCAAACCTATTCTCCTATCATCTCCCTTTTCTTCCTAGAATCAGGAGTAGCCGATTGTTCCCTCACTGCAAGCAACAAATTTCTCCTTCTCTCATGACAAATCATATTTTAATGGTAAACATTTTAAAATCAGGAGTAGCCGATTGTTCCCTCACTGCAAGCAACAAATTTCTCCTTCTCTCATGACAAATCATATTTTAATGGTAAACATTTTAAAACTTCCATAAGCCAGAGTTATCATTTGGCATCAATAGAGGCAGGAAGAACTCGCCCTTCTCAGAATCAGTGGTGCTTCAGTTTGGAGCCTGTCCTGTCACTGTGTCCCCAAGGGGGCTCATGTGATGCCAGATCTCAGAACACCATAAGCTCATATGCACTGCTACTGGGGCAAGGTCATACACTGCACCAGCAGCACAAGCACCAAAAGTGACATTAAACACCTGATACAATTCAGCAAGAGGAAAATGCAGACTGAGTTTCCACGTGGAAATTTTATTCAGGCGGAGAAAGAGGAATCTGGCCATTTGTTCAGGATTTCAGGACACCACACAGCCTGGCCAGAGCATCCTATGATGGACACCTGAAATCTCTGGATAAGTGTCCACTTTGCAATCAGTCTGCCATATCCAGAACATAAACCACATAGATTTTCCAGAAAAATTACAGAACCTTCAGCATAAGCCCACTGGCTTCATCTTCCTCTACCTGAGGATCTGGCCATACACAGGAACTGTGCTGGGATCTGCTGACTTGGTGTAGTAGCTGACAACCTCAGGCTGCCCCGTGGAACCCTGTTCTTCCAGACAGTTATAAATCCCCAGAAAGCATTCTGTGCTATTGCAGTACACAGCACCAAGTCATGTTTACGTTTTTGTTTCTACTGTCCATGCATGTCAGCCAAGAGTAAATAACATGCATTAGGGACCTTAGTTCTCAATGTGTCTCAGCAGAAAAGTGGATAATGTCTCCATAGAAAAGGAAAGCAGATCTTAATGTAAATGCAAATTTGATGATATATTATGCTATTGACTAATTCTGGCACAGAAGAGATTATAAACAGTAATGGGTCCCCTGTACAACCAGCTTGTGTAGCAGCCCCCTCGCCACACACAAAGAGCTCCAAACATGAGGACATGAAGTAAACATTTCTAAATGCAATAAGGTTCAACTTCTGCCTGCACCCAACCTTTACATGAAATAAATCTCATTTCTAGGGAGACCTCTGTTAAAAAAGGAACCTGAGCTCAGCTGCTGGATAGAAAGTGAAAATGTCTCACTCTCATCCCTACCCTTTTCCCTGTCTCCATGGTCACTAAAGTGAGGAGGAGGGCAGGAGCAGCACATGGTGACAGGGAGGGTCAGTAAGAACCTCAGCTCTGCATGTTTTGGGAACAACTCCTCCATACCTTGACAGCAGCTCAAGGGAACACTGCTCCTTCCAGCTGATCACCTGGTCATGCAATCTCTTCCCAGCCCATGGTGACTGGGGGGCTTTAACCTTCTTGTCTCATACCGCTCTTTGCTCTTACCTTTTGCGAGAACATCCCAAGCAAGGGCAGAAGGAACAGTCCCATGACATTGCAGCATCATGGCAGAGACTCATTGCTATAAGAAAAGGAAAACCTAAATGGCTCGATCATCTTACACAGCTCCAGGAACTGGACTGCCTCTCCTTCTCTACTAAAGCCTCAGATCAGGGACAGAGAGCTGTGCATCAGCCACCCAGCCTGGGAGCAGGGTCCTGCTTACAGGTGGCACACAAGTGCAGAACTTTCCACAGGAAACAAAGGGGGTGGCCAAACTCTCACCTGTGCATGTTCCAAGGTGAAACCACTCGATTTGCAACCTACTGTCACATGCTGCTGCTAATAAAAGAGCACTGAAAAAACAATGTTTGTCCTTAGGTCTACATATATTTCCAAAAGCCAATGTGCTGCCCCAAGCAAGAGTGTAGCTGGGCCAGTGAAACCCAGTCTGGTACACAGTGGAGCAGCTCCAACCCAAAGCATCAGCTCATTACACAAAGCATATCCAGTGTTCAAAAGTGGAAGTTTTTCACACTCTTCCTTCTGAAAGCAACTTGACCCTTCTCCAAAAAACAACACCAGGATGAGTCGCTTCAGAATATTTTTTAGGCAGGTTTCTGAAGACTGAGTTGCAATATGTCCCCTTCCCTGCAACAACGTGCCAGGAAGCCCTCAGGGAGCTCTCCCAGGAACAGCTAGGGAATGAACACAACAGGCTGAGCTGTTCAGCTTCTCACCTCCCTCAGCATGGGTTGGAACATGCTGACAGCAGAAGATGGTATGATATGAAGATGGTTTTGTCCCCTACAAATCTTTTGGATAAGCAGGATTGTGCTCTAAATCAGAAATTTTTCTTTGTAACTTAAGTCAATACTTTCCTGGCTTGCCACTCTTGACAATACCATCATAAAACAGCTCTCTGGATTATGCTCTTCAAAATAATCAGCTGTCAGTTATGCTCCTTTTATTTTAAAACTAATAAGAGGAGGTCTGCATGGGCCTGTGAGCGACTGAAACATGGGAATGTGAACTGTGCAGCTGCAAATGTTTCCATACTGCTGCAGCTCCCAAATTGCTTTTTGCTCTCTACCAAGGAAGCATGCAATAGCATTGCAGGAAGCAGGTTTTGTACTGTTAAAATGGGCCACTCTCCTCAGTATGGCCATAATATGGTAAATGCCTAGTGATGCCTTTTAACTTTCAGGTACACTTTAAAGAGCGGAGGGATGTTCCGGTTATAAACCAACAGGCTTGGCTGGACCAGGAGCACAGGGTAATTTGATGGCTTGTATCCTTTGGATGCCAGCTGCACGAGGGATGCCAAATTGCGCTCTTGCCATTGGCAGAATTTTTAGCATCCAATTCATCTTCTTGTCATCAAACTGCAACAGGATGGGGAAAAAAGGTTTGAGGGGGAAGCACTGCCTCTGAAAGGGTGGGGAAATGTTATTCCTTTGAACAGCCCCTTGCATACAGAATTTTGGCTCCAAGCAGACAGAGAGGATTAATGCTACATGAGGCTTGAACTTACAATAAGAGCTGGCACTGGAGGAAAGGTAACTGTGCAACGCTCTTCTAACAGCTTAGGGGACTCTGTTGTTGTCACGTGAAACTGAGGAACAATAAGGAAGCTCTATTCAAAAAGGACTCAGTGGGAAGCACATTTGCAAATCCCTATGAAGGAACAAGAGCATCACCTGCCTCTTCCAGGTGTGCCTGCTGCTAGTATGGTCAGGGGACTTTGCTTCTACCAGCAGAAGGTTCATTTTCAGCCTGAAAAAATATTTTAAACAGCCTCTCAGGCTTTTAAGAGAAAGAAGAAGTTTAAATCCCGGACCGGAAGCCTTAATTATAATGGATTTGTGTGAAAGTTGCCAGATCTTCCCCTCCTCTGTGATCAGGGCTGTGCCAAGAGTCTGCTTTGTGTCACACTAGCAACTGTATTAAATTCTGCAAAGTAACTGGGTCAAAGATGCAAAAGCAGAAAAGAGATCACTGATTAGCACTAATGAGAGCCTGTGCTGCAGAGCTGAATGACAGTGCAATAATTTCAAGGTTCTTGCTATAATTAAAGGTAACCACACTCATATTCAATGTGAGCTGCTCAGAACAAATCCTTTTGCACGTACATTTTATACCTTAGAAAGTCATTCAAAATCACCATGACCAGAAAATAGCACGAGAGGAAACAACTATGAGAACTAGTTGCTCATACTGCTGGAATTGAAATTAACCTACAGAAAATAAAATATTTGAGCATCCTCACATGCAGCTCTTCTAAATATGCAGTACTGTTGTTTTCAATCAATGAATTCCATCTCTTGTGAGTGTAAGGTTATAGATGAAGAATACTGATCGCATGCTCAGGAATTTAGTGGTGCATCTCCCACAACTCTAACAGCAGGTGCCCTGAAGATCACTCAACCTTCAAAGAAAACAGAGACAACTACAGCGTTTTTCCCGTATCACACAGACTTTCCCTAAGAAAAATCAAAGGGATGAGAGTTCTGTAGAGAAGGGAGTAAGAGTAAAAACAAGTATTGAATTATACAGAAAAAGTCAGTCCTAGACTTCTAGATAGCCTCAGCTCATTCGCAAAGTAGTGTATTTCTGAGTAATAAGGACAGGTATGTCAACATAGCAATTAACCTGGAACGCACTGCAACAGACAACAGGGAATCATTTGCTGTCAACTTATGGATACAGGGAGTATGAGCAGTTACCCAAAAGATGATCTTATGCAAGATAAACCAAACAATTAAAATATTATAATTTAGAATACAAAAATTATTCATTAGGTAGTCAAATAGAAAGAAGAAAAAAAAGATTTCTACCATGTCCTTTTACTTTTCTTCTACGTGCAATGAGACGGTATGCAACTAATCCTACCAAAAAACCACATTAATTTCTCTGGAAAACTCAGAGCCACAGACAGAAGTGGATACAGCCACTGGCAGAAACACGGCAGACACATGGGACCAACCAGGAGAGTTATGTCACCACAACAACATAAAGCAACTCTCTTCAACCCAGAGACGTGAACACATTTATAAAGTGATAACTACAGCAGCCTGCAAATGCTGGGCTAAGGCTCATTGAGAGCCCATTCACAGGAGCTGTGTCCAGTGCAGAGCCATTACAGACTGCTGCAAGAACTCTGTGTGCCTTACCAGGTAGAGTAGCAGCCTTCTTGAATTGCTTACTCCCTCACTGGATGAAAAAACACAATGCACCAATGCCTATCAGGCTGGTTACATTAACACCCAAGTATAGTAGGTCAGTTAGAAAATGTCCTGTTATAAGTGTAGTTATATTATGATTTATTGATTTATTATTTTTTTATTTTCCTACTGGTAAGGTATACATAGTCTATAACATAAGCACGCTTCATTTGGAATCATTCCGAATTCTGGAACACACAGAAATTACATGAATGGTCTACGGGAATAATGCCTTGTATGACTTTTCAAAGTAACATGTAAATACTACAACACAGACTATTAAGGGAAATGCCACTCAGCCAGGAACATGGGGAGAGAATTCACCAGGCTTCCCACTGCATCACATCACACAACAGATAAATGCCAAAAAGTAACTGTTGCCTTTGGAATGTCCAGTTTTCCAAACCTTGCACAGATCTCTCAGGAGTCTCAAGCTGACCATCTGCAAAATGTAAGCACATAAAAGCAGTGGTTCTGATTTTAAAAATCACAATCTCTGTCTCAGAAATTTCAGGGAATAATAGCATTTTCCTGCAAATAAGTCTTAAACTTGGGTAATCATCACAATGTTCCTTTCTGAGGAGGGGTATGGTTCCAATTAACACTCCATTCCAGCTCCAGAGATATTTCATTCTAGTCAAGAATGGCACGAGGATTTCTTATTAAAATGCTCCCAGTCATCAAATGGATGAATAAAATATTTTTTTCCAATCATTCAACCAGGTTATTAATTGATATTCACTAACAGCAGCCAAGCTGGTCAAATCTGGTAAGCAAGAGGGGAACCCAAAGTGCGAGACTGTGCTGATCAGCCCTCAGTTTGCAGATGGCAGCTGATAGTTCTGTACACGTGTTGTATAAAGATCGCTTGCTCCAGGACCACTTGCTTCTGCCTCATGACTGCTCTACTGGCAGATCACAAGAACAGGGTTTTCCCCCTAAAATCTTCCCACAATCCCTCCCTGAAGCACAGTCAATTCTGCCTTTTAATCAAGGAACAACTTGCACACACAAACACACGCATGCACGCACACACACTCAAAACCAACAGCCATTTGTGAAGAGAGGAGGTGGGATAGAAGGATCCAATTTCTATTCACTGCACTTTCCCCCTCTAGGACAATTTTAGAAGAAAGCGGAAATAAGCATCCCCATTATCCCCAGCATGTTCAGGACCCGCTGAAGCCAGTAAGCAGCACTTGGCATTGTTTGGAGGCACACAAAAGACCTTCTGTTCGGAAAGTTCAAGAAAGAAAGCAGAGAGCCTGTGCCCTGGTCCTACAGTCAAAAGACTGAAACAGAGGCTCAGAAGTTCTCAGGCAGAGGCTGATATGAAGCCTTTTGAAGTTGCTGGGAAAAGTCCCATGGACTCCAGCACACTTTGGATCACGTCTGAAACGCACAGAAGGGAACAAAGCAGCAGGAAAGTAGAAAAGAGCATCTGCTAGAAAGGAGTTTAAACAACGTAGGGGTAACCGAATTTCTCAGCATGGTTATCATCAGTACAGTGTATTTTTGTGATATTCAAGAAAATAGGATTATATCAATTTTCTAAGTCTTTTCATTAGCAGTTGTACATTAATCATTAGATATTTTTCCACTTAAAATTCCATGCATGCTACCTCGATGTTGACTATTGAATACCACATTTAGCAAACGTCTAAGGAGGAAAGGAGGGAAAAAGACCCTTTCAAACTACTGAATTTAAAATTTTTTGCTTTCCTCCCCCTCTACTCTTTCCCAAAAAGACTGTCTTAAAGATATGAAAAACATGGTCCAGGACTGCAAACCTTGCTAAGAACAATGCTGCAAGAATCATCTATTCAAAAGCAGCAGCTTGAGACAGAGCCCAACCCATAAGAAACTTTTACCAGCACATCCTCCAACTATCTGCTAAAGGATCCCAAGTGAGTGAAGGTTCTAAATTCTGTTTAATTGCAGTGCAATTAATTTTCTCATTAAAGATGAATATAAGAGCATCCAAGAAGAACAAAATGTCGTCTGAAATCTGTAACACTTCTATAGTTACTTTTTTGCATATAGAATTGTTGCAGTGGTTTTTAAAGTTAGTACTGTCTAAGTCCTAAATGAAATTTTATGGGAATTAATTTGTTAGAAGCATTATTTATTTATTTATTTTAACACTTTGTGCAGCCTTTTCACAAGATTCAACAAAGAGCCAAAGAATCTTTTTTCTTTTTTTTCAAAAATGCAGGATGTTTCCTCTTTCCCTAGCTAATAGAATCCAACTGTTGCCGCATGACATCATTCCCCAGAGCTAGGGAATCCAAGCTCACTCAGCCGCTGGGCTGGGAGTAAACACCACGGGAAAAAAGAAAAAAAAAAAAAAAAAGAATCACCAAACTCTAAACTGTGAGGAAATAACATTAAGAAGGCTTATTTTTTTTTACCTGAAATTTGGAGCATTTCTCTTTCCACTCCATTCTCAGATTTGTATTTCCCAGACAAAACTTTGTCTTATCTGAGGCAATCAGAAAACCAGTCGTTTAGCGTCTAATACCTGCTGTGCTTCCCACAGCTCCTTCATGTGACCTTTTGCAGCACCAATTCCAGCTAAAATGATCGCAGAGAACACAGGCTGGCCGGGTCAGTTGTCATGGAGATATCTCTCTCTCTCTTCATACGCGCGCGCATACACACACACACACACACACACAGAGATTTAAACAATTCTGGGAGGCATCCACAAAACAGCATGCCTTTTCATCAGCTAAGTTTTTGAAGCATTCCACCCCTCCTCCAAGCCCTCCCTAGAGTCAGCCCAGGAAGCTGAGCTTTGGTTATGAATCAATTGTTGAAATTAGAGATATTGCCTTTTAAAAAAGAGAAAACCACCACAGAACCTGTATTTTTTTTTCCCCCAGGAAGTAAGGCAGAGCTGTTTGCTTGCTAAAGCTTTGAACTAAAAGAAAATCTATTGCATACAAACCTGCGGGCTATTTGTCTTTGCCCAACTTGTTATGAATTTGATATCTGAAAGCACTAAGGCTTTGTTGAAATACAATCATGCAGATTACAAGAAATGCTGCTGGCATGGCCTGACTGCTTACCTTGCTGTTCTCCCAGTATCCAGCCAGTGACTTAATTAGCACAGATATTCATTGTGGTCATTCAGGACTTCCTGTACTCTTTCATGTTTCTGCAGTTAAGAAGAAAAATGTGCAGATCAGAAACATGCAACTTTAACAAACAAACAAAAGAAAAAATCCCCCAGTCAAACAAGACAAAACAGAAGGACATTTGGAATTTTTCTCATAGTCATTATAATTTTCTGTAGCCCTTACCCAAAACTCACTGTTTCACAAATAAAGGAGAAACCCATTTCAATGACGATCACTAATACAAAAACTGACTAATTTATCATATACACTGGCACCATGGTTGCAAAACAAAACTCATTCCAAATATAAATAAAGGTACACAACATTTTTCCCTTGACAAAAAAAAAAAATTCTAAATTAATCCCCAACATCATCATATAGGAAAGCCTGGCCTGCTAAATCAAGAAAAGACAGACAGACACACATACACGCACAGAGAAAACATTGAATAAGGAAGTTCACTAAAAAGAATTTGGATTTAGAATTGCACTGTGCTTGAGGTCTTTACACTTTGAGAAATAACCTGGAGACTTACTCTTTAGAGGATTTAACCAGAATCAGTCATTCAAAGATTTAAAACTTCATGGAAGATACTGAAGGGATTGCTTTCTGCAATGAGTTGTATGAGCAACAGTCCCTCTAGTGGGCGTAAAATTGCAAAGCTGACTATTCCCTACTAAGCAGGAAATCAGTTTCTTTTTTCTCTACCCACCACTTCATTATGCTGTTATGATATTTCACCCCTGCATTAAAAACTTAAAATCAATTTAGTATATGTATTATTTTGGGAGCTGAACACACACAGAAAAAGTGTGCATGCATTATATAATCAACACAGCTAAGTTTATACATGAGAAGATATAAAAGAGTTCCAATGTTTTACTCAGATTGTGTTTGTTACATGATAGCAAAGGTGGGATTAAAAAGAACCCAGACATGAGACAGCCATGATGTCTTACGGGAACACCTGTCTCTCCTTATAACTATTAGAAGATATAAACTACATTGGAGCGTATTATTGAGCGTACATCTCCGCACTCTACATGTTGTGAATGAGAGAGCTGCTGGTGGTCTTAATTCACTTCTCTTTCTATCAAAAACTCTACCCAAAGGTGTATACACGAGGCATATTTCACACTGTTACCAAAAACTGCATGCAGACGATTCACAGGTAGATGAATATAAAAAGACAGCTACTTCAGCTGTCAAGAATCTAGAAGATGCTGAAATGACATCACATGAGAGTTTTTCAGGACATGAAAGCGTTATGTACTAAGCTTGCAAGTTCATGGTACGTTCCCCTAAGAACGCAGCAGGAAAGCCCAACAGAACCATAGGAGTCAAACAGAATCATAGAATCACAGAATGCTTAGAGTTGGAAGGAACCTTAAAAATCATCAAGTTCCAAGCCTCCTGCTGTAAGCAGGGACACCTTCCACTAGACCAGGCTTCTCAAAGTCCCATCCAGCCTGGCCTTGAACACTTCCAGGGATGGGGCATCCACAACCTCTCTGGGCAACCTGTTCCAGTGTCTTACCACCATCAAAGAATTTCTGCCTAATACCTAATCTAAATATACTCTTTTTCAGTTTAAAACTATTACCCCTCATTCTATGACTACACTTCCTGATAAAGAATCCCTCCCCACTTTTCCTGTAGGCCCTCTTTAGGTACTGGAAGGCTACTATAAGGTTTCCCCAGAGCCTTCTCTTCTCCAGGCTGAAAATCCCCAACTCTTTCAGCCTGTCTTCAAAGGAGAGGTGCTCCAGCCCTCTGATCATCTTCATGCTGCCCCGGACTTGCTCCAACAGACCCCTGAGCTGGATGCAGTTCTCCAGATGGGGCCTACAAGCACCGAACAGATGAGGGGAATCACCTCCCTTGATCTGCTGGCCACACTTCTTTTGATGCTGCCCAGGATACGGTTAGCTTTCTGAGCTGTAAGTGCACATTGATGGATCGTCTTTAGTTTCTTGTCAACCGGCACCTCCAAGCCCCTTCTCCTCAGGGCTGTTCTCAATCCATTCTCCATACAGCTGCATTTGTGCAGGACCTTGCACTTGGCCTTGTTGAACTTCAAGTGGTTGGCACAGGCCAACCTCAAGCTTGTCAAGGCCCCTCTGGATGGCACCCCTCCCCTGCAGCATGTTGAACACACCACTCAGTTTAGTGTAATGGGCAAACTTGCCAAGTGTTCACTCAGTCCCCGTGTCCATGTCACCAATAAAAGATGTTAAGCACCACTGACCCCTGAGGAATACCATTCATCATTGGTCTCCACTTGGACATCAAACTGTGAACCACAACTCTTTCAGTGTGACCATCTAGTTAATTCCTTATCCACTGAGTGGTACATCCATAAAATCCAGTCTCTCCAATTTAGAGACAAGGATGTCAAGTGGGACAGTGTCAAAAGTTTTGCACAAGTCCAGGTAGATGATGTCAGTTTGTCTTCCCTTATCCACCAACTCTGTAACCCTTTGGTGGCTGTAGAAAGCCACCAAATTCATCAGACATGATTTGGCTTTAGTGTAGCCATGTTGACAGTCACCAGTCACCTCCTTAAATAAAAAAGTATGACATGCTTTTGTCTTGTAAAGTTCCCTTTGGTGTATGACCAGGTTATACTCATTACACGCTGCAACAGGCACAGTTTCAGCAGTGTAAATGGGGAAAGGAGGAGATGGGTAGTTCCTCCCAAGAAAGGAATGTTTTAATCCACATCACTGCAAAGGGTGTGCTCAAAGACATCGAAGTAATAAAAGAATAAATAACCTAGGAGCTGATCAATGAACAGGTAAAATGGTTGATCAGTCTCAGATCTTCTATAGACCTCATTATTGGTAAAACGAGAGTGTGTACCAACTGTCCGCATCATGTCCCACTCAAGAGTTTGTCACAAGGTTCTGTAGCACATCTGCACATATGGCAAGGATCTCAGAGGAGCATGCAAGCAAGCTAGTATTTATAAACAATTGAAAATGCTTATTGCATTACATATACACTCAGTTACAGTTTAAAGTTTCAAACAAAACAAATGAAATCATTAAAATATATTATGTATGCACAAAAATGTAGGTACAAAGCACAGTAGTAAAACTATGTCCCAAGCCATAGCCTTGGGTTTGTGACTATCAGAGAAGACTCTAGAAAAGCACATTTCTATTCTAAGTTTCATCAATACACTCCCAATGAATACCTTGCCAAAATGTGAAATATTTTCCTTAGATTGGCTCCAGTGAAACAAGAAACATTCTCACCTTTTACTTTTTCCTCATTGGGCTTTTCTGTGAGCACATCAACACATCAGAACAAAATTTAGGATCAGGACAGAGTTTAGTATCATAAACAAGTTCCTGTGCAACCTGCTCTAGGTGGACCTGCTTTGGCAGGGAGGTTGGACTAGATGATCTCCAGAGGTCCCTTCTAACCCCATGTGATTCTGTGACTCTGTGAAACAGAGGACATGATGAACAGCTGATATTTGGTTAATTACAGTGTCATGGCTACACTGCAATCAAAAAGCATTAGAATATGCATCCTGATCCCCTGCAGGAGACAGACAATCCATTACTCACAGGTTGCTGATGTTTAATTTCTTATTTCCAATACACTTCCCATATCTGACTGGTTGAACACACTCCTTTCTGTGCTCTGTGGTCACAAGTGCAGGATGCAGAAGCCACATGATGCATGCAGGAGCAGACATGCACTGAGAAGGTTGAGTGTGCAGTGAGAGAGTCCTCACTGGGGCACACCTGGCGTCTCTGCCCTTGAGACTGGAAAGAGAAATATGAGCTGCTCTCTCCACAAGCTATGTGGTCTGAGATCCTTTACTGAATGATTTCCAGATCAAGCAGCCATTATCAGCAACAAGAGAGGGGGGAAAAAAAAAATAAATCAGATTTGCTCCTAAATGGCTAATGAAATTGTATCACTTTCAGTAGGTGAAAACACAGTATCAACTTCAGGATTTAAAAACACAAAACCAGAGATGAGCTACAGACTAAGCTGCCCACAACAGTGTAAAAGGAGATTAATCACTTCACCAAATTTAGTAACATTTTCCGTCAAATTTAAAAAAAAATAAAATAATAATTTCCATATAAAAATATTCCTGTAAAATCATTTAATTTTTCCCCCTCCTCAAATAACTTTCTGCCCTTCAGAAGAGTTTCTACCCCTTTTCCCATAGAAGGTGACCACCTTATTTCTCTCCCTCTCATGTCATATCTACACCACAGTTACTGACCATCTTTTCAGTGACCTCAATGGAGATGTATCTGTTTGAACTCAGACAAATTTAAGACTCAACAGTAAGAAGTGAAGCTCAATTACCCTGCCACAGTACATTTTTAACCAATACTAAGGAAAGTCAAGTGTCTGCAGCTCCTGCTGACCTCACTGGGAAAGACAGAGAGCTAGGCAGCAGCACTTCCTCATCACCAGGCAGTGACTTGCAGAGCAATGGAAATAAGTGAAAAGTCCCCAACCAGCTCATTACATAAAGCGCGCATGCACTACAAAAACTACTTTTGGTGCTTTATATAGAGGCTCAACAATGAGTACTTTTGCATCGGGCATTCTGTGACTATCAGGTGGGACAACACAATGATATCCAAGACAGCAGCCACCGTACTCTTTGAAGCAGTCCCTCACCACCATTGATTTCTTTGAATTAACAGTCCAGAGCACTGTCCTTTATTGTTAACACTCCAACACAACAGCATAAGAACACAGCAATTAAGCACATGGCACAAAATAACACCTCTGACCCCAAAAGCATCATTCTACTGAAGTGAATAAAACTTCCACTGACTTTAGTGACACATTAATTTCAATTTTTGCCACACTGCATCATGCTTTGCTAGGATTGCGGTATCATAGTAAGTAGTACAAAAGCATATCATAGCCCTATAAGCAATAGCAAGGGAGTTGGTCCAACATACGAGTCCCATTTGCAATGGGACTGCACAGGTGTAGGTTTAAGATCCACTATGAACTTGCTTTCTTCCCTCATTTCAGCATCAGATCCATTACCCACGTAGTATTTCCACAACTCTCCCTTCTTGAAGGAGAATTAAAAATTTCCATGACCTCTTTAATAGCCCAACAAGGATCATGTTTGAAACACTGCACCAATTTCACTAACCCAGGAAAAAAAAAAAGTAGTGTATGTATGTAGATACACACACACATGCTACATGTATATAGGAAATGACTAATCAAAGCTGTGCACTCTTTGAGATGCTGCCAATCCCTTTATGGTCCTATATCCCATTTCAGTTTGATCTTATTCTGCAAACAAAAGCCTGCCATACTTCAGTCTGACCCTGACATCTCAACTGGGTGCAGGACTGCAATTTGCAAAATTAAGAGGATATCTGTACCTACAGGGTCATGACAAGAAGCTGACACACATTCAACTCCTGTGCAAACACTCATTCAGAAATTAAGCAGCTTAACTTTGTGGCTATTATTTTTTTAGGCCCCGATTCAGCAAAGCACTTAAACATTGACTTCAAAAGAAGTTAAAAATATGCCAAACGTGCTACAATATTTTACCAAAGCGGTGTTTTAGTAATGTTGTATATTTGAGAAAAGAGAGATGGAAAGAGTTTTTATTTGGCAATGAAAGCTTTCAGATGTTGTTTGCTGATGTAACTGAGACACATCCCCCATGTTAAACCTAGTAATGAGGTTGAAAATCTGCTGAGCAATAAGCTGAATAATTCCTTAATAGAGCTACTTTAAACCTGAATAGTGTGGAATTAAACCATGTAAATGCCTGGATTGAGAATTATCCATACCTATGGTCTGATTCATGGCAGGAGACATATATTACAGCTCACCCTGCTAGGAAAGTGGTGTAAAGCCAAATAAGCCATACAAATTGGCTCTGGGCCCAGGCAGCCAATCCAGCCAGCTCTCAACATCTCAGTGCTGCAAACTGTGTCAGATGGCACCAGGCCAAGGCACAAGCTAAGCTAGGGGATAACCAAAAGGTGGGAACCTCGTGTAAATAAGTCCTTCTGCTCCTTAACTCTCCAGAGCCAGCCCTGTCTGCAACCCATCTGCACTCCAGTCAACACTCTTCCTGTGCATGGCTGTGCTGTATCCCAGGCATCCCTGAAAAGGAAAGACAGGAAGCTGTAGGATCAAAACTGATGGAGGAAGAAAGCCTCTAAGGGGAGACTTTTTGTCCTGACTGGACAAAACATGAACATTTTTCCCTTTATAGCTGTTAGTTTCTTCTTATACCTTTATTTTTTTACTGCTTATACCCCTGTCAAGCATGGATTTATGTCCCAAGGAGAGGGCAAATGAGACAAGCAGGCTTCCTCTGGGAACTAGCCTTATCAGGAGAGATGTCAATGAGTTGCTTGAAATTCCACAGGAATTCTGATTTGACCCTACATGAATGCAAGATATCTCAGTTTGTCTTAGTTCACTACTGTTTCTTTTAAGTAAAAGCCATAAGACAAGTTTCTGTTGCCCTCATTCACAGTATACATCCTGCGACACAAGATGCTACACATGGGACTAGAAGGCAATTTAAAAAACAGATCCCTCACACCTGGAATTGCAATGCAAGCAGGACTCACAAGAACATAATTCTGCGAGGACTAAATCTTGTATGCATCTGAGCAAGTGCTGCAAAGCCTCGACTTAATGGGAAGAGAGAGACAAGATCCTTCTCAGAGCCCATCAATGATGGGAATACAGATTCTTTAAGCCAAATCCCCACCTGAAGAAGCACTTTTCAAATTCTTGTCAAGGTAGCCCTTCCTGTGCTTGCATTCAGGTAGTCAGACAAAGGAGAAGATGCTGTCTCCATTGATACATTGGCTCCACAGAGCTAACAAAGGGAGGAGAATCTCTTGGCAAAACAAGGGGCGTGAGGACAGGTACATTCAGAAAAGCAGTGCTGGTTGCTGAAGCAGAATATGGATGGTGGTTTGATTTTTTTTTTGGCATTTCCCACCCCCCTGCAAGAGGGACTCTCACTTTAAAGTCAAAAAGTAAAATAAGAAGACCTAAGGCTGAGCACTCAGCAAGATATCACCTTGTTTACATGAGAAAAATCACAACCAATAGCACTGTGCACTCTTTGAACTTCTAAATAAGTAAATAAATAGATAAATAATGACAACATGTTTTGTGATTCCTTTTGATTGTCAACTGTGAAAGTTCACTGGAAGTTTATGCAACCACTCTGGATAGATCTTATCTTTCAAAGCCTATTAGCCAAGAGACTCTAAAAAGAAAGTGTCAGTCTGATGTTCCTTTGGAAAAAAAGCAGTAACTTATCTGTATACTAATTTCTGCAGTTGTCTTCCTTTATTTTTGTCATGACTTGAACCTCCAAGAGACACTGTGAATGCTGGTAACATGCTGTGGGATGCCTGTGAGCCCTTCTTAGGATCTCTGGAGAGGAACGGTTCTGCCAGCACTAGCCCAGCACTACTCCCATCACCTATACCTCATCAAAATCAAATCCAGCAACAGCATGTGTTTCTTAGACATATAATAAGTTTGTCTGTCATATCACCACAGTCATCACAGCAGGCAGATTTTTCAAGCCACAGACAATAAAGCTATTTTCTTCTCTATTTCGGGTAGAGCAGATAAACACAATATTGATTTGCACAGGCACTGCCCCTACCATTCTTTCATTCATGGCCCTAAGCATGCTTTACAAGGCCGGGTAAATGCCACTTCTGCGTGGCTGCTAGGAAAAAGGAGTTAAGTGATTTTGTGCAAGAGGCTGCACAGACAGCAAAAGGACAATGAACAAGCAGTGTGCTCTTGTGGCCAGGAAGCCCAATGGAATCCTGGGCTGCGTAGGGAAGATGATTGTGGCCAGTAGGTCAAGGGAAGTCATTCTCCCCCTCTACTCTGCACTGGTGAGGCCACAACTGGAATGCTGCATCCAGTTCTGGGCTCCCCAATTGAAGAGGGACAGAGAACTACTGGAAAGAGTCCAGCAAAGGGCAACGAGGATGATTCAAGGATTGGAGCATCTCCCTTATGAAGAAAGGCTGAGAGAGCTGGGACTCTTTAGTCTGGAGAAGAGAAGGCTGAAGGGTGACCTTACTTATTTTTATAAGTATCTAAAGGGTGGGTTGAAGAAGGGGGAGACAGACTCTTTTCAGTGGTTGCCAGTGAGAGGACAAGGG
>BJBW01002940.1:0-59314 GCA_004320125.1 Scolopax mira | reverse complement strand
CCCCCTTTTAAAAACACGGGTACTCTCTGGCATGGAAGTAAACAGCAGCGCACGCCTCACACAAAGCTCACCTACTCAACAAAATGCAAAATGATGTGCCTCAAACAGCAACAAGCCAGCTAATTTCACCTGTTACTTATCAAATTGTATCGAAGTTTCCCTGCTGAACTCCACAGAATACAGATGGAGAAGTCCTGGAGCACAGCACCCGGACCCCGAGGGGATTGCCCCCCACCAGCTCCCCTCAGAGGGAGGAAGCCCGGGCAGCAGTTCCAGGGCAGCCCCTCAGGCTTTGCCATGGAGAACCTGCCCACACTCCCTGCTGTGGACAGGCTGCCTCAGAGGTACGAAAAGCAAGGGGAAGAAAATATCAAGCACATCTGATAGCCAGAGCAGGTCTCTCTCACAACAGCACAAAGGAGAAACCACCGATAGGCACAGTCCTGCCTAAGGCCACCACTGTCTGAGGGTTTTGGAAGGTTCCTCTCAGAGCCTCCAGTGGCTCCGTACCTCAGGCTCCCCCACTGGAAACACCAAACCAAGCCCTGGTAGGTAGCAGCCACCCTGCTCAGTACAGGCATCCAGGGGGACACACACGACCATTTTGTCACCACAGAACTTCCCTCAGCTTCTGTGCCAAAAGGAGCAAAGCCAGCAGAGAGCCCCCATCACATGCCACCCCCTCAGTACCAGCCTCTGAGCTGCTCAGACCAGGAATCTTGCAGGGAAGAAAATCAGCTCAGCCACGTACCCACCATAGAGAGCCGCGTTCCTCCTCTTCCTCCACACTGCAGCCACACCACCATCTCCACCCAGCAGGGCAGATTAATCACCTTGAGGAGCCACAGCTGGTGAGGGGTCAGCAGGAGGTCTGCCCCAGCCTTTTATAGCAGGTGGAGCTGCCCCTCTCCTCCACACCTGGTAGACCTGCCTCTCACTGATTGACTGATTGAGGTTGTTGAGCCTGGAGAAGAGAAGGCTTCAGGGAGATCTTTACAGCCCCTTCCAGTACCTAAAGGGGGCTACAGGAAAGATGGGTAAAGACTTTAGCAGAGCATGTTGTGATTGAACAAGGAGTAACGGTTTTCAACTAAAACAATCTATGGTAGATTCAGACTAGGTATAGGGAAGAATTTTTTTTACAGTGATGGTGGTGAAACACTGGTCCAGGTTGCTCAGAGAGGTGGTAGACGCCCCATCCCTGGAAACATTCAAGGCCAGGTTGGACGGGGCTCTGAGCAACCTGATCTAGGTGAAGATGCCCTTGCTTATGGCAGGGGAGGTTGGACTAGATGGCCTTTAAAGGTCCCTTCCAACCTAAACTCTTCTATGATCCTATGGCTCCTAAAACTCTTCTGAAAAACAAAGCAGCTGAGGGGAACCATGATGGCATTTGACCACAAAACAGCCTCGCTAACCTTGTCAGGAAAACACACTGGGAAAATACCACTGAAATAACCACCATCTTCACCGAATGCGATTAGGTAGCAGAAATGTTCCAT
The DNA here is from genome assembly GCA_004320125.1 of Scolopax mira. Taxonomy (NCBI): domain Eukaryota; kingdom Metazoa; phylum Chordata; class Aves; order Charadriiformes; family Scolopacidae; genus Scolopax; species Scolopax mira. The sequence goes on along the minus strand of BJBW01002940.1, from coordinate 57,812 downwards.
CTGGCTCCATTTGTCTATAATTTACTGTATGTCCTGTGGAAACAAGGCCCCCAAACCCTGAAGACCAGTGGGGGAAGGCGAGGGGGCCGGGGCCAGCGGTGTGGGGCGGCGGATGCCCCCTCAGAGCCCGCCGGGCAGGGCCGTCCTGCGGCAGGAGGGCAAGGCCCAGAGAGGGATCAGCCTTGTCCCCAGGCAGGGGACGGGGACGGGGACGGCGGGAAGGGGACGAGCTACTTGGGGATGAGGAGAGGACTCAGCAGAGCCTGTCACAAACCCTGAGGGCACTCGCGTTGCTGGATGGGAAAGCAGGAGGGAGGAAAGGGAGCGATTCTGCAAAGCCCTGGTGGGCAGAGGGGAGATTTGTTTTCAATCTCTGCGTATCTTTAAAGAGTTCCTTGCTCGAGTTTATTTTTCTTGGATTCTAATACAAACTAGCTTCATCGCTGGAGCACTTGTCTTGTGGGCTCATCTTCAAGGGAATGGGAGAGCACTTCAGCCTGCAGCCTCCACGACATCTTGTTATACCAACCGCTAGCACAGATGGGAACAGTTTTAACCTCAGATAATACAACTTCTGGGGATACAGTCAATAAATACTCATTTAAGGATCAGTCTAGGTGAGAGCTAAGCAAAAATACCTGCCATTTATTTCTGCTAACTACTCTATGTTGATTCAATTAATTTAAAATTAGGCTTTAATGTTAAAAATATGCACTATACAAAAACTTTTCCTCATTGGAATAATTCTTTCAGCTCTTAGCTAAATTTCAGTAACACTCATTTTTGTAGTAGACAGAAAAGTGTCTCTAGCAGATAAAATGGCTCAGGCAAGTTCCCCTCAGCCACTGAAACACAGATTTTATTCTTTGTAGAATAGGCTTATCTAAAGGTACTACTTATGTGTACAACTGAAGCCAAAAATATTTCCAAAAGCGAAACTAAATGGAAACAGAAAGTTTTGCCAAATTCTCTTGCTGGCAAAGGTTATTTGCAAAAGGTTCAGTGGAGAGGAATGTATAACAGGGCATGCAGAAACATGTAAACCAAGGGAAAAAAGGTTTCTAGTTCAGTTTAACATTTGTACCTGCCTTCATACTAGGTTAGGCTGCCTTCCACTTACACATCAGTAAATGGATGAAAGCAAATATTTTAAGTGAGCATGAAAAGGATCAACTTACTTCACTCCCTGTCTTCCCTCTGAATTTAGACTGTTGTGTCAGACTTCTACGCTGTCAGACAGTGCTACCCACTACCTTGTATATCGATGGAAAAATCTATAACAAACTAGCACGCATACTTAAAAATTATTTTCTCAAAATTATTCTGAAAAGTAAATTCTTTTTCCTGCACCAGGAACTAACACTTAAAATATGCTGAGTTGTAGGAACTACTGTAGTTTAAACATACTTTTGTTTATAGTGCTTGCAAAGCAATGCGTGTACAGACAAGCTAATTAGGCAGGTTTTGTGTCCCTTTATTTTTATAATTCCAGTTTTAGGAGCAGAGCGTTTGATTTATTACATGAAGGTATTTTTATAGCCTCAAGTACTACTGCTCTTTAGGACACAGGGAACATCACAGCCCATTTAATTTACACAGGAGATGTTAGTACTATTTAATGGCATGTAAACATTTTATAAGGTAAGCTCAAATAACAGGAGATTTTTTTTAATATACTTCAGCGAAAAGGTTCACAAATGGATTTTCGTTCTACTTTATTGGGCCAATCTCTGTTATTGCATCAGAAGTGAATCGAGTTTTAAAAGGTGTTAAGAGTTTTCAATATATTTTGTGACACTGAACAGAATCAAGTATAGAAAAAAGTATACATAAAACAACCAATGCGTGAATTAATTCCAGAACTAGTATAACTGCACACCCTCAAATCATATGTAATTGTCTGTGGTTTTGAGCAATAATTGACTATGGATAATATTTTCATTCTATTTCTTTTCTGACATCATTATTTTACACAGTCCTAAAGAGAAGCATTTCAAAAATACTTGATCATAATTATTACTATTCATTTTTTACAAGAGGATATTTAAGGAGTAGCAGTATCTTTGCTTCAGCCAATTGATAAAGTTGAAAATCAACATAGTAGTTTATAAAAAAAAGTGTTAAAATTTTTTTCTTCTTACTACAAACTTTCCCACACACGTTTTTACACAATGTTTACTGCAATACTAACACTGTTTGTTTATTATCTGCATCCAAACTAAGATCATCTGCTATCATTTTATAAATATCAAGATATTCTTTTTCTGGAGTGTTTTCATCCTAAAAAGACAATATAAAGATCAGAAATACTGTTTGTTCTTACAAGGAAGATTTTCTATTTTTTTTTAATTTTTATTTTTTTTAACAGTTTTACAGGGAAAATGATGAAGTGGATTGCAGTAGGACTCTGTGGAATAACTGAGATGAATCTCGGCAACCTGCATATCACTTCATTGTCAAAATGTTTCCATTTCTGGGGAGGAAGGTAAGACAATAGCAAATATTTTATACATCTGCTGGTGTGACTCTATTTTCTCCGCTCTCTTCCTTGCATGTGTAAGGAAGATGAAAACTGCAGCCTGTTTTCTGGTGTTCATTATGAAAAGCATGGAAAATCTCTAGATTGTAGAGCAAAACAGAAGTTGTATAACTTTCAAAAAAAAACCAAAACAGGACTTCTGCCCTAGCCCCATACTGCGAGGGACAGTTCTGGACTGTTCCGCTTTTTATAAAGTAGAAGGGAGATATTATTCCTTGGAAGACTAAGAAAAAGGACTCAAAATTCTGATCCTTTCATACCTGCCGTGTCCTCCCCAGTGGGAATGGTGTATTTCAGTTGTTCTATTGTGCTATAACACAAGTAATTGGTCTGACTTTGGGAAAGCATTCAATAAGGAAAAATATGATTATCTTATACTGACACAAGGCAAAATGAAATAATTGTGTCAACACTAGTTTGGTTTAAACAACATGCCTAAAAACCTACTTAAGTGAAAGTGCTGTAAATACAAGTGTTGAATATTAACTTTATGAGGTGCTTAACTGCACTGGATTGTAATGAATTATCTAGTTCTAGTGATGCTTTGACACATTTCAAATGAGAACCATAAGGAGTTAACTTATGGTCTTTAGTCCCTTTCAGTATGTTCAGTGACAATATAAGATCCCAATCATTTCCCAAGACAAAGCCATTTTCAGTAACATTTCATTGTAAAATATATGACCATTTCTCCACCTGAAAATGTTTTTCTTAGGGGAAAATGTTGGTACAACAGAAAACTTACATATGCAGCGGTGATCTCAATTGTCCTGTCACTCATTAAAAAAAGCACTAAAATTTGTTTCTTTTGCTGTTGGGTTCTACATGTATAATCTTTTTATTTTATGTTTCTTCCATCTTTAAGCTTTGCATGTCTTTAAGCTTTTGCACGTTTGGCAGAGCAGAGGTTTTTTAGCTGTTTTCACTGAATAATCAATGCCAATATATGACAGTTTAAAGAGAAACTACTACGCAACTGTAATGTCTGCACATACTGTGTATGCTTATATTGATAACCAAGGAGTGAACTTACACTGGAATATTCTTTAAAAAGTGGAGGATTTTATATTTATAGCCATATCCTAATCTTGGTCTCAGGTTTTGCAGTATGGATTACTTTTATGGAGGAATAAACTCTGCTTTCTTGTTAACCTTCACTAATAGCTAGTCATGTGCAATCTAGCTAAAAGATGACTTTTTCTATCATAAAAACCTCCCTATCATATCTCCTCAGAGAACAAATAACGTACAAAGATAGTCAGAGGGTCTATTTGTGGGAAAAGTCCTTCAAATTTCTTGGTTGCTCTTCATTATGAGACAAACATCTCTCCAAGTGATCCATCAAACTTAGCAGCAGAACTAACGTGGTCACGGAAGGTTGGGAACAGCTACACCTTATGATGTAGCGTGGGGATCAACCTCCTTCTGTGAAGGTGGTGATGGCACGCTACGAGACTTAACTCCATTCTTCAGCTTGGCAACACGTCATCAGCTGTAATTCAGTTAAGGAAGCCTCTGTGACTGTTTAAAGATGTGGACACAGACCGTTGCATTCCTTGACACAAAGATCTGGTCTAGGTATATGGCTCCAGGGGCAGTACTCTGTTATCCCTGCTCATACTGAGTCATTTCTCACCCTGCAAATAATCCTGCTGAAATCAAACCTAAGAGGTTTTCAATGAGGTTTAAGTGAGACTACTCTTGTGTTTAAGTGCTTCACTGGATGAATGCCTTAATTTTCCCATTTAGGATCCTATCCTATATCCACTGTAATCAGTGGAAGAGTTTCCTATTGTCTTCAGTGAGCTTTGGTTCAACTTTTATTATTTCATGGTCTTTATCCAGATTCTTTACTCATTGTGTGTAACCAGTTACTTTTTATCTTTTATGTACAATGAGAGGATTTTTACAGTTGAACATAAAGGTGAATGTCTGTTCTGCCAAAATTGTACTGTAAACCTGAAATTTTATCCTACTTATTCCATTATAAAAATGTTGAAACTATGCAAAGTTGGATGATGACCAACAAATCCACAAAGACCACTCATATGTTGTAAAGATAATTTTGGATCTTAGCCATCATTTTAAATAATTATACCTTCAAGAAAGATTCAAAATTAAGAAATATATTAATTTTCATTTTTCTGTTTTTGTATTTTTTTTTAATTCAAAATTATTCTAGATGCCTGAAACATTGTTAGTTTTCCCAAGCAGTTTCTGAAGTAGTTCAGTAATTTTGCTTTGGTAACTATGATGTTCTAGGTATCCCAATGAGAATAAGCATAGTTATTCTTATAGTGAGGTAACTATATCGTGTCAAATCTTAACTGGTCATTTAAAAACCTAGATATGTACAAATATAAATACATTATTCATAGATTATTTCATACATGCTATTTCTAAATTAATTAATTTTAAAACACATAAAATAGTAAGGTATCAATATTCTATTTTACAAATAGCGACTTGAGTTACGGAAAGATAAAGTTCCCAAAAATTTACCAATAAATCAGTGCAAAAAAAGTGGGAACAGAACCCGAATCCCACAACTCTGCCCTAGCTTCTAGGCAACACTGCTTCCTGCAGTTTTGCATACATACATGTGTGCGTGCGAGATGTCTGTCTGGGAAAGAAAACACCTTAAAATAGCCAATAGCTGTGCCACAGTAGTAAGCTTGCTAGTGCTCTTGTTTTGATAATGTCTGCACGGCATAGACGCATTGCCAAAGGCTTGTAGTGTAAAACACGTTTCATTACCAGCAGTTATGAGAGCATATCAGTTTATGGGGATGATTGTGCAGGTGGCGGTGAGTGTTATAAATATTTATGCTACTGCAAAGGAAAACTCCCTCCTGAAGGTGTTGGAAAGAGGGTCTCTGTTTTAAAAAAATGTTGAAATCCTTCCTCACCTTTTTTACCTGACTTTAAATCACCGAACAGACTTTCAGTGTCTATACATCTTGTGGGATTTTTACCAGCAGCAAAAATTGAGCTTTTGGTGTTCCCAAAGCATTCATTGAAAGCACGTCTATGTTAAGCCCATGGAAATGACCAATCACCTTATTTCTGCAATCCTGTGATGAATCATCACTGGCATGAGATGTAAAAAATACAAGTAATAGGTGAAAAATAATTGTAAAGAAAATTGCTTCCATGGTATAATCTATTTCCTGGAAAATGCTCAGGTAATTTAAAAGCAAATGTTAGTGAAAATAGCTGCAATATAAAGATATTTTATACATCTTTCCTTTTCTATTGACTTGTTTTGTATGCTGTATTTATCATTAACTTAAAAAGACTGTAATGTTCTGCTGATGCCTCCAGAACAAATTTGGTTTCTTAATTTTGAGCCACTGACGCATTGATAATGCACCTTATAACCCACTATGATGAAAAGCATTATTAAAAGGCTAGTAAAAAGAAAACTTTGCAAATCTCAGAATATAAATATTGCCCATAACTATTTATTATATCTGTTTAGACAGCACAGTAGGAAAGTCTAAGTCCTACTTAAGAAGAAAAAGATTCACATTCTCTTGAACGAGTTCACAAGCAATAACTTCCAGATTTAAATCAGAACTCCTTACACCAACTCACACTCCATAATGTTTATCACTACTGATGTTTGCACAGGAGAATCTAAGTTGCATTTAAAATGCACTTCCTCAATTGACCCCAGCTTTTTTTGATGGAACTTAGATTAAGCTTCTTTTAATTCTTTAAATTTATCTGTCTTTTAAGGGTTGCATTCCCAACCTTTGAGTCCAGTTCGCACGGCAAGCTGTCACGTGTAAAATTTTATAGAGATGCAGGTAACTTTTCGAACATATTTTAAAATAGACGTTTTTTAAAAACCTGTTTTTGTTCTGAGGGCCAGAATCACACTCCTGAGAGAGCGAAGCTTACATTGTCCTTTAATGGATTGTAAACTGCAGCATGATGTCCAACTTAGACACTTTGATTATTTTCTAGCTAATTCTCAAACCCTGCAACAGCAACATTGGGAAACCTTGTAACTGAAGACAACATAAAGAAAAAAATCAGGAAATTTTTGCAATTTTGGTTCGCTATAACTCATTTTCAGAACACAAATTCCCTTTCTTTGTACACATAAATGTCATGTGAAGGGCACATAAAAGTTTAGTCAAAGGGGCCCTATTAAAAGCAACAGTGACATTAAGCATGAGCAATGAATAAAATGTATAATTTCAGAATCATAAAAACACATGGTTTCATTAGATTGGCGTGCGGTGGTTCTCTCCTGTGTCTCAGAAGAGTCGGTATTGATCTGACTATGAAGCTGTGACAATAAAACTGTACTCTATTGACTGCAGCTGCAGGGTCTCCAAATATTATTTATTGAGGCAAGCAGAACAGCAAAGCAAAAACACTGCCCCAGTAATAAGTGGTAATTGCTGGGAAGTGAGGCATTGCACTCCCTATTGACCCTTGCATCCTGAAATTTCGATGGATTATATTTAACTCCATTAGGATTGGCATTATCAAATTACATAAACCACATTATAGAACAACCAGCCTCAGTTTAGATCATTGATTTTCGATTATACTGATCTTCCGTACATTTCAGAAGTAGCTCCTATTGCCACTGTTATGATATCAATGTTGATCAGTAGGGGAGGAACTACTGTTTTATTACAATGAGATAAACGGCACTGAAGAAAAAATTAACCATCCATCTTGCAAGAGAGGATGCAAGTAAATTGAGATGTTTGTTAAATTGGGAAACAATTGGGTACCCATTAAAAATTGGGTAGCACAAAATTTACATACATTTCTAAAAACTCGATACTATGACATTTTTGTGCTAAAGTCATTAAATATTTTCTGTTAAATTCTCACTCTGTATAGATGAATGTATTATAACTATTTATGTTTCGGGCATCAGAAGTGTATTACTTTTTTTGAGGTAAAATATAATTGAATGGAGTATCTGAATAATATCTACTTAAATAGCTAACACTCGTGCTCGTTAATATGAACTTTAACTGATCCACAAGTAGGACTCAGGAGGTGATTGTCCCCTTGTACTTGGCACTGGTGAGGCCCCACCTCGAGTACTGTGTCCAGTTTTGGGCCCCTGACCTCAAAAAAAAAAGACAAAGGAGGGCAGCAGAGCTGGTGAGAGGGCTGGAGAATAAGTCTCATGAGAAGAGGCTGAAGGAGCTGGGGGTGTTCAGCCTGGAGAAAAGGAGGCTGAGGGGAGACCTTCTCACTCTCCACAACTCCCTGAAAGGAGGGTGTAGCCAGGGGGGGTTGGTCTCTTCTTCCAAGTCCCAGGCGATGGGACAAGAGGAAATGGCCTCAAGTTGCACCAGGGGAGGTTCAGATTGGGTATCAGGAAAAATGTTTACACTGAAAGGGTTATTAAGCCTTGGAAGAAGCTGCCCAGGGAAGTGGTTGAGGCACCAGCCCTGGAGGGATTTAAAGGACAGGTTGACACAGTGCTTAGAGACATGGTTTGGTGATGGTTTTTGTCAACATTAGGTTGATCGTTGACCAGATGATCTTAAAGGTTCCTTCCAACCTGGACAATTCTATGATTCGATATATTCTCAAGGTAATTAAATTAGCAAGGGTCTATCATATTCTTGTTATCCTGTCAAAAGTGGCTTATCATGGAACTGAACTTTTACTGAGCTCTAAGGTTCAGGCAATTTTGATATGTCCCTTACAATCCTAATTCAGAGAAGATCCTGATTTGTTATAGCCCTTAGCTAAAGTTCTTTAGAATGTCATGAGTTTAACTCCAGGAATTACTAGTTCATTCACTTTTAACTGGATTGGGGTAGTGGCCATTACATGTAGTAATTTTTTTCTCAAGGTTATAGTGAGTTTAACACGTATTGTGCTAGGTATCATCTTTTCCCTTCCAGTTACTTTTTCAAAGATGTCAGATATTTGTGTGTTTAAACTGTCTATTGTTAGGACTAGAAGAACCAGTTCAAAGTCTGAAAAGAAAAAAATAATGAGGGGTTTAAGAGGCAGTGATAAGAGGCTCACTATTTATAAAAGTGGTGATTAAAAGTCCCTCTCAAAAACTCCCCCCATTCATTTCCATTAGAGTTCAATGTGAAGATTAGTTTCCAATAGTAATTATTCCAACTTGTAATCCTTCCTCTTTTCTCTTGACATCAAATAAATGTGGCTACAGAAGTTACTAGTATTTTGCAACACTGAAAAGGTTCTGCTCATGTGGAAATTTCATCCTCAATTTACAGCTTTAACTCATGGCGTATTGTAAATTCTCTCAAAAATTAATGTCTGAAAATTGGAGAGATACGAGAACAGAACAAATTGATTCAGAAAGTTGCAAATTCTTTTGAAGAGCCTTAAAATTGTTAGAGTTTAGTAAACAAATCCTTGGTAGCATAAAAATTGATGGATTGAATGACATGACGATGGAGAAAAGTTCTTTGAATGTCAGTGGAATATCACTGTCATTGTCTGAAATTAACTGAATGAGAAATGGCCCAAAGAGCGAGGATGATGAAATTCTAATAAAGTTTTGAAACATTTTCATCACAAAGACATTCAAATTTCATCTATCTATATTTCTGACTTTAGCCATGAAAGTAAAACCAGGGTAAGAAAAAGTAGAAAGTGGTTTTTTTTGTTTTCAGACAGTTTCATAGTAAGAAGCTGTCTGCTGCTAAATTCTCTTCCCTTCTGAGCATGAATATTTATGTTAGGACATAGTCTCATCCCTGTTGAATAGAATTCTTAGTTAAGTGTATTTCTCTCATTCATTAAACTTTATGATGGATTTAACACAAAATTTAATAATCATGGTTTCCAATTCGAGCAGAACATCGGGAAAACTACAGTGTATTGAATTTCTGTTTGGTGAGAAATGTCTCTCCCTGAGTAGCAGATGCAGCCAATACTCCCTAGTGCTGCTCTCTAGTTAAATAACAGGTTATGAACATAGGCTAATGACTTCAGTGTTATAACAGCTCTGGGCCTCCTCGACATAGCTAATAATTAGCACTGAATGTCATAGAGAAATATGCCGTGTTCTGTCCTCTTGATTTTTGGTTCAGCCTTGGCATTTCAGAATCATGAGGTACTAAAATAAGGTAGTTAAATTAAGATCCTGAAGAACATGCAATATTAGCAAGCATGTACATTTGTAATTTATAACTGTGAGAGTTGATACTGAATCTGTTTCTCAAAGCTCTGGGTTCTTTTCAATTGTAATACTCCTGTCGATCAGAAGTAGAAATTAATTAAGTGATCAATATTAATAAAAATGAAGTTACATAAGATATGCATGAAGTATTGACTAACATGGAACAAGAAGGCATATTTTGTCATCCAGGCATTGTAAAAAAATCTAGAGTCCACTTTTAATAACACACCTTGCCTTTATAGAAAATGATTTTAACAATAAAGTCAGAAGTGATGGAGTGGAATGGAAAATGTGTGTGTATGTGCACACACACATCACACACATATCAATTACATAAACATGTGAATGCCATATGTGGGATGTTTTATCATCAAATAGTGATTTACACTGATTTGTTCATAATTTTATAGTGTTGATATCTTCTGCTTTTTCTGCTTGAAGATTTGCCTATTTTTGTAATTTGAAAATACACCGGTTTTGAAATTTGAAAAATAAACCCTAGCCCAGGGACAAAAATATTAAAAAAACTAACAAATATTTATTTATTGTTTGTTGAATATTGATTTCAATAATCATTCAGTTATTCCCAAAATAGTTATAATTTTCAAAGAGAAGGCTGACACACTGGTTAAGCTACAAGGCTGGTATTTAATTTCCTGCTCCCTCATAGGCCTCTCTTGTGATTTTTCCAATTCATATAGTCACTTGTTACCTTAATTTCCCTTTAGTATAAAAGAGACAGTAGTACCTTCTTATATCACAGTTATGTCTTGGGAAACATTAGGACTATGAGATATGAAAACAGAGGTCATATAAAATGTTTTATAGATGGATACACTGTTAAAGAGGACCTTGCATAAGAAGACACTTTTTGGAGAATATAAGAAACAATTTTATCATTCCAATGTGTTCCCCTTTTTTTTATGATGAACAATCCCCTCAAAGATAGAGACAAAGAAACAGTGAGAAGGACAGCATAAAACAGGAATTTTCAAGAGGGCTATAAAAACTATGATAACAGGAAAAATACGACGAGGTAAATGAATTCACCTTTTTTTCATCATTCAGTAAAAATGTTGGCATTTCTCAACACATTTGCTACAAGCACATTACTCTTCCATTATTAATTTTACCACTGGATTTGTTTTTTTAAAGATTAAGAAAAAGATTAAGAGTGGAATTTTTGCCAGTGGAAAAGACTGCTGAAAAAAATCCTACTTAGTGTGTACTGGCAAAGTGACTTGATGAGTGAAGATTGCAATGCCACCTCTAAGTCACAGGGACAGCCCTGAGGATTAAATTCACCCTTCTACGTAGCAGAATATTACTTACATATCCCTTGAGCTCTGCTTTCTCTCTTCCCAGTTTACGGAGAAGTGGGAACCATGGAAGAACAAATTGTCCATCACTTAAGCATATTGATCCAAATCAGTCTTGTACAATTAGTAGCTCAGTCAAGAGCAGTGTGATTTCAAAAGATGCCTATTCTGTCTTCTAGAATACAGTTATAAAAGAAGTGCTACATGTGCATGCACACTGACTTTCACAATGATCTTGTCTTTGATGTCACCTACAACCTCACAATCATTTGTAATCGTGGCAGTTATTCAAGAAGTTACTTCACAATCGAGTCATATCTCAAACCATGTTTCCTGAATATACTATTCTCTTCATTTTTTTTGTAAGTAGCAAATCAATAAATGCTGTTTCACTTACTTTCACGAACTTTGCCAGTGGTAAAAACTTTGCCTATCAGGTTTGGGGGGGTTTTTTGTAGCATGATTGGTCAGATGCAGGAGCTAAATTACATATCTGTAAAGAGAGCTGAAAAAAATCCAGAGGACTCCTACAACATTTTAGAAAACACTACTGCCTTGTTCCTATGGTGCTTAAATAGCTACCTATTAAAAGGAAGAAATCTGATTTTGAAAGAAATTACTACTACTTGGTAACAGACTACAAAATGGGAAACTGTTTTCATTCCATGACTAGATTAAAACTGACAAAATTTAACTATCTCATAAAGAGCTGTTTATTATTTTATAACTTAAAAAAAAATATCAGTAACACAACATTTATTCACTGGAACAGACTTTGCTAGTATCCAGACTGTTCTTTTAAAAGCTTTCTGTAAACCAAAATGTTAGCTGATATCTTTTTTTATTTTCAGATATCATATAGTGTCACTTAGTAAAAAGATAAACATTTATGTTATAATCACACTTCAGTAAAATAACAGTGTTTGGCTACCGTTTGAAACGTTTTTTCCACCGCTGCAGGGTATAATAAGAAAGAGGGAGGGAGACACCACGTAGTACGGGCAAACAGTAGGAAATGCAGTAGAATGATACTAGGAAATATAATTTTTAAGCAGATATTTTCTTCTTCTAGGCAGGATAGCTGGCAAATAGCTGCTATGTGAGATCTCAGAGAATTATTCACTGGAAAGACAGGAGCTGTGGAGAGAAGGCTCGTCATGACCAAAGTTTGAGTTGGGATTCCATTAAGACTCAGGAAAAGCTATTGGTTCTAGGTTGTGTATTTTCACTTCCTTGCAGGAATAGTACAACCATCCAGCTGCGTCGCACTAAGACAAGGGAATGGACAAAGGCATTTACTGATGTACCAAAAGGAGGATTTAATTATTTGTATTCCTATTGCCTCTTGCCTAATACCTGAGTTATATATCAATCTGGTGTGCACCTCAGGTGTGTCACTGCCTCTATATGGCTTATTCTCCTGAGTAAGCAACGTTTCTAGAGTTCCTGCGTTTCTCTCTGCTGGAGCTTAAATCAGCTGTGAGCTGCTCCCAGGTGCCAGGTGCATTTCCAAGGAAGGCTTCTGTACTCTCAAAGATTTTGCAGAGACATGGCATGCAAGCCATCATGCAAGCAACGAGATTGGTTCTAATCTTCTCTCTGGGAGTGGGAGGTCATTAAAAGACCAAACATGAGTGTGTCAGCGTGGGGGTTATTTGGTTTCTGATGTCTTTCCTATGTGAAGCTCTTCAGAATTATCTGGTGCCATCAAAGGGCTTGACAGACCTCTACAAGCAAACATATGGCATTATTTGTGCTGTGGTAGTTTAGAAAAGGAGAGTGCAGCTTACAGTGCTTGGATGTAGTAGCGAGGGATGGCATCTTTTGCTAACATCACCAATTCAGCAGTCACAAAGTGTCTGACTGCTGGGGAACACAGCAAGGGAGAAGGGAGGGAAGCAGGCAAGGGGAAGTTTTTTCTTTGGAGATGTGAGACATGAGAGGAAAAATGTACCGTTCTGCTGTCATCCTACACTGCTTCTTGAATGCTTGATCCTGCTGGTTTCTGTGTTGATACTCTACTAAGCATAAAAGAAATGCTATTCCGTTCAGACTTCATTAGGTAACACAGGAATCTACACTATCATACTATGTCATGAAATTGTTGGACTCAATGAGGATATGTAAGAAGCTGCTGGCATTATAGATAACATCAGCTGGCTCCAGATAAAGCAGCCTGCCCCACGGGGAGGGGGTGGGAGGTTGGAAAGGGGAGTGGAATAACCCTTTTGAGTATCTTCACTGATGTGACTGCCTAGACTCATTGCAGTCTCAGAATAAAGATTTCTGTGGTGGAATTAGTCCTGCAACTGCACAATAGCTTTTATTTTTTAATGTGCAGAAATGTTTCAAAACTTCCTGTACTTCCTATTGCAGAAGCTATGCAACTTCTGCTATGACAAACTCTGTTCCCAAAATCACAAACACTGAACATAAAGCACATGCGTTGTGCGTGTCCTGAGCCACAGTGAGAACCTCTTCATTTAAACTTATTTGCCCTATTCAAGTGATTCAGCATGTAATTAAAGTCTATCACATTATAAAAATTAGCTACAGATCACCATTTGTTACGAGTGTGACTCACAGGGGCCAAACCTGCTTAATATTCTGTTTGGCAGCAGAACGTTCGAGGACAGAATCCAGATCAATACACACAACTTTTTTTTCAATCTTCCCTGTGGTAGTAGTGTTGTACATTTTGGCATCTCTGTCTTGCCAACCGCAATGAAAGAAATTGTCATTCAAAGTAAGACCAATTAAAAACTGATGTCCTTAAAAAAATACCGCTTCAGACTTTTTTTTTTTTTTTCTTTTGGATCCACCATGTTCAGCAGACCACCATGGCATGAATTGCCATTAATATGTCATTTCCCTTTCCTGTTATCACAATATAAAAGACCTTAGCTCTGACCTTTCTATCAAAACATCCTTTGTTTAGAATGAAAGCTATTCACTGTTAGACCCTTATCTATAGAGCTTAGCCAGCGGATCAAATCCAAAGAGCAGAATTCGTTTACTTTGTATTAAATGAGCTCAGTTAAGAAGTTTCAATTTTGGCAGAAAGGTGCATTAATCACAAGGAAAAGAACAGATCTCACTTTTCACAGCTTCTGGTTTACTTTCAATACAGTTACACAGTAAGGCTTTTGTTCCTTAAAAGTAGCACTGTATTTAAATACAGTAAATATAACAAAATTACCTTCTTAAAATTACACTAGAGTTCCTACAGTACAGGATGTCCATAATGACCTCAGTGTTGCATGACTAACTTTACAGCTTCAAAAAGGTTCTAAATTAGTTTGGACAGATGGGTTTTATCCAGAGGAAATCAATGAGTTTTTGTGAGTCTGACTTAATTTTTATGCAGCCAGTACTTTGAGATGAAATTAAAATATGTATGAAAAACATATTAAAGTTTCCCTTGGGTTCATAGTTGTTTGTACATTTACAAGGTGTTAAAGAGATGATTTAAAAACTAACTATATAAGGGATCAATGCAAGTATACTATGATTTATGGCCTTTCATGACATTTTTGACACTTCTGGCCTAATATCTTATGTGTTTTGAACCACTAATTATCTTTTAATTCATAAGGGTTTGGTGGGATTTTATAAGTGTAATATAATATATAGAGCTGTATCACATGGAAAGTTTTAGAAAAAAACACACTTTACAAGTTGTGCTGAGTACATAACAGTTGTAAATAAAGATGTGCTGCACCAGTTAAAAAACCACTTGATCACAGTACCCCCAAATGGGGAGGGGTTCCTCGTCAGCCAGCAAAACTGGAAGGGTTTAAACTCACTCTTTAGTACCGAGGGTCAAAGTCTGTGCAGGTTTTCATCACAACCCACAGTTTTAAATATGAATCAGAAAGAAAAAGTCAGGTTTTCATGGATTTAGTGCTTTTACTGTGTAAGATCATATCCAACCCAAAGATTTAGCATTTAGCTGCCTGATCAGCTATGATCAGATCATCTTCAGGTTCCCGTAATATGATTTTTCAAATAGTCCCTAATTTATCCAAAGCTAAAAATCTCACGAGTGTTCCATTCTGGTTTAGAAGCTTTCTAATATCAGCAGTGGGTACAATATACACCAGGGACTTACAGTACTGAATTCTGTTTTAAGATACTTCTTTCATTTCATTTTCTCATAAATCTTTTCCTTAACATAGCTAAGAACCACTAATTTGCAACATTGCACAAACTGAATAGAAAACCCTGAAAAGTTTGTTCCCTAATTCAGTGCAGTCATTAGCAGTAGATACCTGGAACGTTATTAATGATTCTTCCAATGTTCTTTTATAAATGCAAAAATGTTTCAGTGTGTTTTTTCACTTTTCTGGGGAAAGAAGTGTAAAATAATTTGAAGTATGTTGCCACATTCTATATTCAGACACATCTCCTAAAAATTTATATATACAAAATGCAGCCTTCAATACATGGATTATAATTAGATGGAACCCAGGGCATTCCTTCTCTTTTCCTAATCTCCAAATATATATTATATGTTACTGTTAGTTTATAAATACCTAATAATACACAGATAGATACCAAATTCTTTGGAACTGGTGAATTTCAATCTGTGAGTCAAGTTCTTAGTTCCATGTCACAACTGGGAAAAAATTCAGGAGAAAGGAAAACAAGGAGTACAAAGAATTTAGATAGTTACAATTCTCCAGGGAGAGTAAACTTTAAAAGGCTCAAGTAACGAAACTTCAATTATCAAGAACTTAAGCAAGAGTATTCTTCCTCTTCTACATTTTTTTCTGGTTTTGTGGTAATTACTGGTGACGACGATTGGTGGTGATGATTGTGCTGTATCTTACTGAGGCATCCTCTTTACCACAATACATAATACAATAGATAGTGTCCCAAAATACCAACAACTATTTGTATTCAGTGAACTAAAATCTTACATCTTCCTCAGTGTTCTAGATTCTCTGCAGTATCTGTGTTTACAGTAGAGAATAAAATTAGAGAAAAACTATCCTCTGATAACATTTTCAAAAAGCAAAAAAGTGTTGACTTTCAACAGCTTGTAAACAAAGGAAGTAATTTTGCTATTTCACTCCTATCAAGCTGTACTTTCCTTTTTAAAGGTCATTCTTTGCCAATGGACAACTCCTTACTTCAGCACTTCCTCTTAATCTGTTCCGACAAAGCTAACATATACACGACAATTAGCTCACCGTAGGTATGAAAAACAAGACTTTAGAGATATTGTTGCACACTGACAGACCCTAAAAATTCCCAGAAAACTGAAGGTCAGATAGAATTTCTCAAAATTGACATGGAACGTGCAGCAGGCCAAAGCATCTCTTATGAGCTCCAGGTAAGAACAGAGAAAAGAGAAACTCATGACAGTGAGAGACTCTTTTAAATATTGCAACCTTAAATTAGCCTACTGCAAGTTTAAATAGTGGACATACAGTCAAAAAAGCTATTGTCTCCGTAAAAAGTAAATTTTACTCTAATAACCTGGATCTCAGTTCTGCATCATCAAGGACACTGGCAGTAGGAGACCTCTTCCTAGATGTCTAGGTTTCAGAAAATTCCTCTTGAAACATATTTTTTTCTTATTAAAGGTCAAGCATTCAAGGTCATATTAAAGGCCAGCAATTAATGGCAAACTGAAAGCACAGAACACGAAAAATGTCCTGCAGGAGGAAAGAGGAAACATATAAAGTACTAGCCAGATGTAGATACCCAGAACAAGAGATAAAGGAAGGTGCTAAAAGATAAGAGCTCATTACCTTTTCTATTATTCTGTGTGTCTACATCTAGCTCATTGTGAAGATCTTCCTTTTATCCATTTTGAGGTCTGTGGTCGTGATTCTGTTCCGCTAACTCCTGGACAGGGACACAGAGAGGGAAAAAAGTAATCCAGACTCTGCCAAATACGAAGGACACAGCAGTAATGTTAGAGCTTGGTTAAGCAACAGAGAGCTTCAGAAAACTGAGATGTTCAAACAATTCTTGAATACCCTTTTTCCTTTTCCACTCTCAAATACATACACATAGTCAACTTCTGATACTAGCTGAGGAAATAAAAAGGAAAAATTACAATTATTTTTATATGCAAAGTCTAACCTTTAATATTCTATATCTAATTACAGTGGAAAAATCTTTCCCTACTTTTATTAAATAGGAGAA
The DNA here is from genome assembly GCA_004320125.1 of Scolopax mira. Taxonomy (NCBI): domain Eukaryota; kingdom Metazoa; phylum Chordata; class Aves; order Charadriiformes; family Scolopacidae; genus Scolopax; species Scolopax mira. Next base: position 40,645 of record BJBW01002940.1, on the reverse strand, counting down.
CTGTACAGCAAGCCTTGAGAAATCTGAATATTAACGTATCGGTATTGGATATTTTTAAAAATATATACAAAAGAAAGTTTAATATCTTTAAAATGAATAACATGCACGTGTAATCTCGTTACCTCCTGGTAAAATGAATCACGCTACTGTGTATCAAAAAGCTATGTAGAGGATGGATTTGAATTTCTGTATTCCATAAGGATAACATAAGAAACTTAATTCTGGAAAACATTGCAATTAGATGCTATATTATTTTACAGTGCTTAAGAACATGAATCAAGCTGAGAAATAATCTCTCCAAAACTCATTAATCAAATCAAGCATATAACATTTCTTAACTAATGGCATCCTTTCCATGAAACGTATATACAGAAGTCTTTCTTTTTTTCTTCATTCATACTTGTTTACATGCATATTGAAGAAATATACCCAGCACTGCTAGCTGTAGTTCCAGGAAAAAACCTACCAGGAAAACAAACCTGTAGTAAAAAGACTGATTATTACGAGGGATGTGTCAAGGAGCTCATAGAAGCAAAGGTGTCCAAAACTTTGTGGGCCCAACTTCTTAAAGGAGTTAACAAAAAAAACCCAAACATCCACATAGTGCATTTCACTCAATCTGAGTTTCTCCCAGTTTCAGATTTTAAAAGAAAATAAAAACTGAAAGTGAAACTCAGTTTGAGAGCACTAGATTTAATCTTGTTTTACATCAAAACCCAAAAAAACTGTGAATTTTTCTTCCTTTCAGCATGAAACTATAAATCACCTCAGGTTTTCTCAAACATTTAATTAACCTTAAGGTCAGTTCCTCGGGGTTAAATGCTGTTGTCACTGGAGAAAATGGGATTTTTGCCATTGACTTCAGTGCAATCAAGCTTTGGCCCGCAGTGAATTATTTAAGTGAAGCCAGTTAGTATAAGCTGGGGAATACTGTAAGATAAAACTGAATAACTACTTAGCAGGAATAAAGTAACAAACCAGGAGATAGTACTTAGAATTAATTATTCCTTTATCTCTACTAATCAGATTGTCTAGTTAGTGAAAAATCTGAAATCTGGCATTTTTTTCAATATTCCTCAACATAAAAATATTCCATTAGAAAGATTAACAAACGAGTGTCTTTGATACCAGACACAGTGGTAGGAAAAATTATTGTAATAATTCTTCCAATTCTTGGTTGCTTTCAATATCTAAAATAATGGTTTTGAAGTAGAGAGAAAGTATAATTTAGGATTTGGGTATTTCAATCACTAATGCTAGCTTTTGCTATAGGGATATACTTGGAAATGCATGTAGTCACTAGAAACATTTCTGAAAATATTTTAAATCCTACTCAAAGTTCTAGTTTGTGTCTAACTATCTTAGATGCTTTGAAAGTATAATTTTTAGCCCCTAACAAAATAAAACAAATTTTGTAAATGAACCAGGTAGGTACCAACAGACAGCGATTAACACAATCCAGAGCTTTAATGGAAGCCTTTCTGGTGATCACTATGGGAATCTCAGTTGAGCCCGGAGGCCCTGATTCAACCAAGTATTTAGGCTCATAACTTCCCATTGATTTCCCATTTACATTGATGGGAGTTTTGGGCCTAAATACTTCATTAAACGTAGGAATAAGTGATTTGGTGATATTTTTCAGCACGTTGCGTTCTTGATCATGTGCAGAATTACTGGAAAAGGTTAATTTGTTAGGGATTTCAAGTTATCTAGTGGTAAAAGCAAAAACACTTGTCACATTTTTTCAATCTTTACTATGTTGGGATAAGCCGCAGAATGTCAAAACTGAATATTAGCTAGATGTAAGCCCCTCTCTGCAAGTATATATGTGCCTTCCTCCATCTGTATTTTCCAGATCTGCCTTCCAGGCAACCATACAGTAAATCAATACATTAAAAGAACAATATGAAGTTTTATAACATGAAAGAAAGAATTCTGAAAGACGCGCAAATGAAGTTTCACAGAATCATGGAACTGTCAGAGTTGGAAGGGACCTCTAGAGACCATCCAGTCCAACTCCCCTGCCAAAGCAGGAATGCCCAGAGCACATCACTCAGGATGGCATCCAGGTGGGTCTTGAAGGTCTCCAGAGAGGAGGACTCCACACCCTCCCTGGGCAGCCTCTTCCAGGACTCTGCCACCCTCACGCCAAATAAGTTTTTCCTCAGATTTGAGTGGAACTTCCCATGTTACAGTTTGTGCCTGTTGCCCCTTGTCCTGTCACTGGAAACACTGAAAAGAGTCTGGCTCCATCCTCCCTCAACCCCTCAGCCTTCTCCAGGCTAGAGTCCCAGCTCTCTCAGCTTTCCCTCATCAGGGAGATGCTCCAAACCCCTCCATCATCTTTGTTACCCTTTGCTGGACTCTCTCCAGTAGTTCCCTGTCTCTCTTGAACTGGGGAGCCCAGAACTGGATGCAGGATTCCAGTTGTGGCCTCATCAGAGCAGAGTAGAGGGGGAGAATGACCTACCTTGACCAGCTGACCACACTTCCCTATGCAGCCTCTACAATCTTCCTTGTGTTAAAATTGAATCCTGAATGTATGTTATCTTAGGCCTACACGCAAAGGACTTTAGAAGGGGCTGTTACAACATCCAGCCTGTCTTTCTGAGGGGAGCGGGAAGGTATCACTCCATACGGAAGGGCAGCTCACCCCATGGCTGTGTCCACACTGAACAACACACAGAGAGCTCAACTGCCCTGCCTGCAGTTTTGAGACAACCCTTTGTAATGAGAACATACATTGCATAGAAATTATACGCATACATGCAAATACTGGGAATATCTGACGACGGTGTCCTTAGAGATCACTGTTTTCCATATACATAGTTACAATTATTAATGGTTATATTAATTCCCTCCTAGATCAGTTTTCATATTCATCTCTTCATTCATGTGCACGTTCTCATCCAAATACAAATACAGATTTGTATTTACCTACTAAATATTCATTATACTATGGAAAAAAATAGTATATGCATACTAAACAAGAAAGAATTTCTTCAAGTAAAAATCACAGTTTCAATTTCTATGCTATTTTATATACACAGCTATGAGGCTGTAGGAGAGCTGGTAAAGCCCCATATTGCTTGGGTCCAAGATTACAGTTTAACTTCATTGCTATTTATAATTGATAGCGGAGAGAATTTTGGTATGTTTCACTTTTATGGAAGGGAATACAATTTTGCATTCTGCCTCTAGGTAGGAACCTTCACTAGGATTTGCAGGATTGGAATTTAAAAAGAAATTAAAATCAACAACCATGTGATACATTTTTTGTTAATTACATTCCCAATCTGGACAAGTATTAGGAGCCATTGGGAAAAGGAAAGAAGCTATTAGGAGGTTTTTCTGTGAGAAATGAAGGCAGTGGAACTGTTAAATGTTGACATTTAGCCTGGCATAGTTAGGTAATACAGTTACACCTTGTCAGAAGAAATTGTTCTGTCTATTACAATACTAAAATAAACCATGCTGATATCTTTCAGTTTATTTCTCAAAAAAGCTGATGTTCTGGGATAAAGCATGAGATATTAATATGAGTGTCATATATAATTATAATATTTTTAAGTCATGTTTTGCTAAATTAAAGCTCTGTGATGAACAACTCTAAGTATGTCATGCACTCTCATCATACTTTGTCCTGAACACAGGCTGTTATTTTTTAAATGAGTGAAAAGAGAGTATGTTCAGGTTGTATTTCTACGTTTTTATATAGAATCAATAATTTTCTTCTTCCATCACAGGTAAATACAATGGTTCTGGGATTTAGAAGTGTGATAGAGTTTCAAATGATCTACTGGTCTAAATTTTGTGGGAAAAAAAAATATGTTGATATTTGGCTTTTAAGAAGAAAATACAAATAATGATTATTTTTTTTAAATGTTGACTGCATTAACAAGTCAACTACAAGTAGTTTAAACTGATCACCCATGCCCCATTGAATTTTACAAGCACTTGGGGATGGGTTCTTGATATTTTTAAAATACAATAAGCAGAATCTTTTTCCATGTAGAGTAAATACGCTAACAGAGCTCACTCACTCTTGAGAAAACCTATCTGATTTTGCCAATCCTGCATTCTTAATGGGTTATAATTCAATGCGATAGCTATGATTTTTGACATTATGGGATCTGGTTCAGATCATAAAGGGTATACAAATCAACTAATATAGATTAGATGCTATGGTGTTCCATAACTGTTAAATGGGGTCATGGTTTCTAACTAGCTAATAGACTCTTATGTACTAAATTATTTCATGGAATTCAGTACCATCTATTCATCATAAGATTGACATGCATAATCTTAGGTAATTAATTTTAAAATTGTTCCCTCTTCTTGCTTCTGGTTTAGATGAACTGTTACTAAGACAAATGACTTAGCTAGTCTTCAGTGCTAACACTATTAATAATTAGCAGGGAAATCTGCATGGCAAGTTACTATACTAAGTGGGAATGAAAACAAAATAGTAGGATTTTAGTTTTCTTAACTGATTAGAAATAACAAGTCTTCGTATTGTATCACAAAAACTTGTTTCTACTCAACAGTGACTTCCCACATAATCAGTCTGTTCTTTTGAGGCAGCCATGTGAGAGGAATTTGACATCCTAATATACACAGTGAATTAAGGTTCTGAGTAGCATGGAATATCTTCAATGTCAGCAAACATTTTAGATGAAGCTTGGGGAGCAGAGTTTTGTTCTGACACATTCTAAATTAGCAATAGACTTATTTTCAAGGAATGAAGACATTATAAGCTATTATATTATCGTCAGCAGTCCAATTTCACAACACTATTTGAAGAAAATATGAAATATCTTCATATGTGTTGAGAAGCAAAGTCACTGACCATTGCCAGGGTCCTGTTCCCTTTTCCTTACACCAGGTAGTCAGAGTAGTTATGTCCTACTGCGCAGTGGTTTGCAAGAGAGACCTTTTAAAAAACAAAAATCATATATAGGCAGATAAAGACAAACAGTCGCAGCAAATTGAGTTGAAAAGTCTAAGTGCTTTTCTAAATGGAAATCTAAGAAATTCTGATAGATTTATTATAAATGATAACATTCTGTATCACATCAATAGCCTGATTCCTTGTGTCAATCCTGAGATTTGGTAGGTAAATGCTGGAGCACAGTAGGTGCTCCAGGTGGACATTATGTATGCACTTAATTGCTTTGAATGAGAATAAAATAAGGCGCTTCTAAGGTGAACTGCATACGGGCAGTAACACTAAAAAAGGTCCATTCTACATGCTGACAATACTTAGCAAGGAAATCACCAAACTTTGTCATTTAATAAGAGATAATAATATTTTTGAATGGAGGCTGACTTAGAAAGATGCCCCTCCTCACACTCAGTTGAGAAGTTCAAAGAGTTGTTCTTTAGAACTCATCCATCAGTCTATATCTCTAATCAAAGTAGCAAAACATTTACATCCAGTAATTCCTTATTTTCTTAAGAAATCAGAATAAAAGGTGTTTTTTCTTTTTTTTTAAGTCAACATGATGACAATAATGGGTAGACCCATAAATAAATAGAATGGATGACATACCGGTAAGTATTGTGTAAATAATGATTGTTGGAGAAGTTTATAAATGCTTTAGGAGAAGTTTATAAATACTTTACTGTACTGGCTACTTGACTTTTATAAACAACACACAACATTTCAGAATAACTATTGTTACAGAAAATTAATGTCATAATGAAAGGAAAATTAAAAAAAAAATACAACAGAACATAAAGGAGAAAAAAACAGAGAAGTGATTAGACGTGGTGAGAAGACAGAGAGCAAGCAGAAAGAAGAGACTAGATATTGCTTTATTCAGGGATAAATACACTCATTGACCACGTTGCTCTGCAGTTTTATCACCAGCTTTGGAAAGAATTCAGTAAACACTTTGTTTTAATTTTGAAAAATTATGAACTTCATCAGGATCTCTTGTTCCAATCACAGATTTGTGTATATTTGTATCTGGCACAGATAATAAACACACAAAAGAGAGTTAACTTGCTATAGAACACTTGGGAGGTCTATAATGTCCCTGATAAGACTGTACAACACCTATTAATAGTGATGGAAATTAGGAGTGTGCCTTGACAAGAAAAACAGACTCCTCCATGCTTGTATGTTTGAAAAATCTATGGAAATGCCAGAAGGTTATGTCTGACAGCTAAAAGCTCGGCATTATCACAATTGAACTCTTCTGAACAACCTCAGTATCAGGTTAAATATGGCTTGCTAGTGCTACTGAGAGAAATATTTGCAGACATGTTTTCCTGTTTAGAAAAAACCACTTTAGAAATGAATGTTGCCATGATCTGGTAAGAAGGCAGGGGAAGCAGGGACTGCTGGTTATAATTAGCTGCTGCAATTGGATGCTGCTCTGAAGCAGTAACTGAGATCAGCGTTGAGTGGCAGCTAAAGAGCAACTTGGGAAAAACAGTTGGAAAAATTAACTTTTTATCCACCATTTTTGTAAAGCGAGGCAAAATGAAGAATTAAGCTAGGTGGAAGATTCTAGTTTTTTGTTGTGGCTAAATTGTCTTGGGTTTTGTTAGGGCTAAATTGTCTTGTTCTTCTTGTGAGTCACTGTTGGGTTTAGGGTGGACTCAGAAAGAAGGAAAATATGTCCCTTCACAGTGTTGCAGACCTTCTCACCTAAACATAAGATGGAATACACTAAGGGCAAACACGGTACCTGTGAGATTTGGGTTAAGCTAGTAAAACTGTTACAGCTTTATAATTCGAGCACGCTTTATGATGAAAGTATACCTCAAACTTATTTTTGTTTTGGTTTTAGTTACGGAAAAATAAGGCTTGCTCACCGGATTGGTTTTTTCGGTCTCATACATGTCTTGTTAAAATATTGCCCTAGATGTAGTGCCACTCCTCCTGTCTCCTCACAGGCAGGCGGTACAGAGGTCAATAGCAGGAGAGGTGCAGAGTTATTTCAGCTGCTCCTCACTACCTTACACGCTCTGCTAAGCGTAGCAGGAGAACAGGCAAGAATGGGGAGGACCCTGCCACTTTCCCCCCCTTCCCTCGATTTCTAAAGTTATTCTCTCTTAAGCTGTACAACTCCAATGCCCAAGATAAATAAACTTCTTCTGAGTTCATCATCTTGGTACTTAGAAAGTCTCGAACTGTTCCAAGATGCAGAGGCATTTCATCCCTGGGCTCACCTTACTAATGTACACGTTAGAAAGAACTGAGACTTTAAGTTGAAAACAGAGCAGTTTGTTTGCATTTGTATGTTTACTTTGGTAGATGAGGGGAGAAGACTGACTACAAATGTTAGTTGCTGGGTTTGGAAGCCTTTTTTTTTTTTTTTTGGAATTTGATTGGATGGATTCACCTGAAATTAAAAAGTTTGCCAAGAAGACCTTTAGCTGTCCTGCATATGATTCCCTGCTATTTTTAATATAAGTGTAGTATTTTAAATCCATCTCTTGTGTCCTAAACCAGATTTTGTCTTAAGCAGCTGTGCTTAAATTGTAAAATCTCACCCTTGTGTCTGGTTTCACATCTGGCAACACCCAGCTAACAGTTACAACTTACTTAGAGTAATTAAATGAGGTTTTAAAAAAGCCAAAATGACATATAAAGAAAAAATTATTAAAACAATGTTTTGTTTTCCAACCAAATTTTGCAGAAACTTTGTAAGTAGCTGGGCTTTCTAGTTATTTCTAAAGGTGTTGATCAAAATAAATACATGCTGAGGAAAGTAAAGGCAGGCTTGTAAATGGGTGGGGACTGGGCAACGTTAAGCTACCATAATTACTAGTCAGCAGTATGTCTCCACTTTGATGTCAACTATATGCTTTCTTTTGTGTCTCAGGGAGGAAGAAACTTCAAAAGCTTTAATTTCAAGACAATAAAGGGTCTTGCTAATATATGTACAGGCTTTAACTACAAATGGAAATTTTTAGTGTTAAAGATATAAAAATAGGTGGTTAGGACTAAATATTAATTTTGTGTGTTATTTATGTAACACAACCACCAAAGATATAAATATATCATTTACACGAATACCATATAAAGTATAGCTTATGAAAAGAATGATGATGGAATTTTTTTACTGATAAATCTACCTATTTCTCTCTGTAATTTTGTATGCATCTGATAGAATGATTTGAAACATGACAGAGGAATGTAAAGGAATTAAAACTGCGAACAATTATATTGACTTATAAAATATATAAAGCTACATAAATAACGAAGATGGACACATTGTACTGTCATTCCTAGTCTGAAACCACACCAACTTGAATAGTTCTGAACAAGTACAGGTACCAAAAAATTTTGGCAAACTAATTATTTTTAATTAAAGAACAAAGATCTGAAAACTTGCTATGAATATAAGAATTCTATTAATGCAATTCTTTCTAATATCTATACTAGGCTTTGGATCTATCTTCAAATAATATATAAACCATATATTAATCATACATCTCTCATAGTGCTTTGTTTTTAGATCTTGCATGTGTATAGGAGGGAAGGTTAGGAAAGAATATTAGAGAAACTTTTTTCACACAGGTGTGCAAAGAGCTTGGTTTGGTTCAACTGAAAATTTACTGCACAAACTGATATAATTTAAGAGAAAAATGTGTACTTTGTGAAGTGACATGTGACATGTGATGTGAATGAACATCAACATAAGATTAGAAAAAAATATTTAATTTTGCGAAAGCTGTTAGAAAACCTAGCAGAACTCCCGGGGTAACAGTCTAGCAGAAGGTGATATAGCAGAGGATGGCACTCTTTTAGGAGATGGGAAACACAAATTCAATCCCACCTTCTGCCTGACTTAAATGCAAATTTCCCTCTTCCCAGAAGAGAAACCTAAAAACTACGTTATGTATCTTCCAAAGTGAATAAAAGAATTAAACAGGTATTGAAAGTCTCTTGAGTGGGTGTTATACCCAATTTGCACTTTAGTTTTTCAGTCTGACCAGAAGAGATTACTCTTATGGTTCTACTCATAAATGATCTGGATTCCAATTCCTTTCCAATTAGCATTCAGTTTACTCTTTCTGCTATTCAAACTGTGAAGTTTTTTTGTCTACATTCATTCGTGCAGCAAAAAGCAATGTCAGCTGATGTATTTCACGTAACACTACAGAGTTCCCTCGATTCTCATCTGTGCACAGTTAGCAAAGAAGTGAAATGGGTCCTATCCAGGCATCCTATTAGTAAGATGACTATTTTTCATTAAGAACTAGTTCACAAAGTGCTGATTAATCCTACTCCTGGCTGTTGGCATAAAAAGCTTGTTGATAGTATCTGATACATCAAATAATTTAAAACATACTTTTCAGAACCACTTCTGTTTATGTATCATTTCTGCTCAACTGTTATGGTCAGTTATTCTGTCTTCTATGAAAATCTGGCTGTTTTAAATTCCTGCTGAAGAAACCCCCTGAAGAAACATTTTCTGAGATACAAAGACTATTATCTTTTGGGAAGGAGATTCACTTTTGCTTTCAGAGGTTCTTTCTCTGTGTCAATCCAAGGCAGAGAGCAAAAATGGCAGAATTGTTTCTGAGTAGAAAGCTGTCCTTTTTACAGTACCTAAATTTCTCACCTATGGTTACCAAATACTTTTGTGCTCCCAGAATTATGTTGGAGTCTCTAATTGTACTGTCCAAAAGGGGTTCAGGATCATCTCTGTTAATGCAATACTTCAGTAAGCATTGCAAAGAACACTTTTAAAATAGACTTTTAAATCAAGGTGCTGTATGACGATGGTTATGACTGCCCCAGATCTACTCACAGCTGGAAAAACTGCACAGCAGCTGCACAGTAAAGATACTCAATTATTGTCAAAATGAAAATAAGCTAAATGAAAGCTTCAGACTCACCAGTTTTGCTTTATATGGTGTTATGGGAGCACTGAACTGCCTTCTCAGTTTGTTACTACTGAAAGCTAAGGGTTTTGGTGGAGCTTTCTTAGGTCTGATAAAGAACTTTGAGTCATTCAAGACAAAATGCTCATTGATCCCAACCACGTAACTACGGAACAAATAGGAGTTTTGCCTGAAGGACTAAGAAGGGACTGCAAGACTGGAACCTAAGTATCAGAAGTCTAATACGGAGATTTAGGTTGCAAATATTTACCAGGATTTCTGCTTTCAAATTTAATGACAAATTTTTAATAGATGCCAACAGGAAAGCTCTCCTATTGCAGGAACTAAACAGATCGCAACTTTTCAGAAGCCCTTTAATTGTGGCTCACTTTTGTGCCAGCTGTTGCATTCATACTATAAACGGAAGAAAACAACTCTGGGGTGGACATTTAATTCTGTCTCTTTCAATAGCAAACATTAACCACTGGCCTGCTATCGGACCACCTGCAATGTGTTAGTCATTACAGAGGTCACTGTTACCCAACATTTTAAACTGTGAATAGCTTCGGTTTAAATTAGGTGTAAAAAAAGTCATTTCCTTTCAGTGATAAACTAAAACACCTGCAGCACAGCTCAAGTTTACCATGAGAGATATAAACTCTCACTCTGAAGTGGGATTGTTCAAGGACACACAAAACCACAGATTTATAAGATAAGATCTTTCTAATCTAAATTATTACTGTGTTGCCAGATTAGGTGATTACATGCACAACTATTTCCCTAGATTGCAAATTACTCTTTGCCTTATGAAGAACAAATGACATCTTCTGTTGTGGATATATTGCATAATGTTTCTCCTCAAGTCACTCAATCTAGTTTTTCTTTCTGCTAAAAAAACCCAAACAACTCACAAAACCCCAAAGCTAAACCAACCAAGCAACCAAGAAAAAAAAGAGTGTTTGTTATGTCTCTCCCTTGTTTGTGCTGTCCCATTCTCTATTATAAAATAAGGAACGTTATATCCTAGTGCCAAAGGTGATCATGTTGCAGATTTAACTGCTAGAGGCACTTTCTGGTATTTACTTGTAAATTTTCAAAATGTATTTAAAAAGCTTATCTCTGTTTTATTTTACAGAACACCTTCCCTGACAACAAACATGGGCAGAGACCTGCAACGCTTATTAAAAAACCCAACTTCATCAAAGTTGTATTTTAAGTGATTTTTTTGTTTATATAAATTTGTCTGAGGCATCTAAAATTGGCCTGAGTGTTGGGTTCTAATGGCCAGGTGCTTACACCAGAATTTGCACACACTCGGGGTGTGCATGTGTGTATCCATCTTTTCCCCAGGCAGAGCAGGTGCTTGAGGGTGGCTGTCCTCAGAAGAGAATTTAGGCATTTCTTGCATCTCTCAACCAACATACCAACTTCTCCTCTCTCTCTGCTTTTCTCCACGTACTTTCTTCTAGTTATGCCAAAGAGATAGAGAATAATGTGTCTTTGAGGATGTGTGAACTATAGAATAATGAAAGCCACTGCAATCTTTAGACTTCTCTAAAGCTATTTTCACTTTTACTAAATACAAAATATTCTACTTCAGCGTAACTCGTGATGGTGAAAGAACAAAGCAAGGAGTTTAATCATATTCCAACTGGTTTCTTTTTTCATCAAGTTTTAGTTTGGGCCATCTAAGTGGGAATTATATTATCAGATGCTATTTATAATAGGTTCTGCAAGTGATGTTGAGAACAACAGGGGCAGTAAGAGAAACAATTAGGAGGTCAGGTAAATATTAAAATTATGCAGTAACATACACATTGCTGTAGATGATACCAGTCTATACCTCATCTACCCTTGGACAGATTAGATTAGCTTCTAAATTTGACCATGTGACATTTTTAAAAGGAAATATGTGAAATCAAGACATTATAAGGAAAAGGCCCCTTTTCAGACTCTGTATTCCACACCTAATCCACAAGACATTTGTGCCTCAGTTTTACTCTCAAAAACCTATCTGTATAAGGTTTACTACCTGGTACATGAAAATGAGAGAGAAAGGCTGGTGAGGTACTCATTTATATTCACTTACTACTTTTTTCACACATGCAGACACTGGATTAAATTTAATTCTCAGTCTGACATAGTATTTTTCTACTTTAGCTGACTCATTTGTGGGTCCATTCTCTCAAAACTTGATGAGATTGCAATTTACAGCGTTTATTTTCCAGCAGTCTCTATACATAAAGTAATAAAGGAAATGGCAAGGTTTGATTTAGCTGAGGTCCCAGCATGCCTTGCAGAAGGAACAAAACTACATGCCTGAGGATATTTCCTCTCTCCCCAAAATCTTGCAAAAATCTTGAAAAAGTTGGAAAATAGGAACAACAGAAAAGAATCAGAATTGGGAAATTTTCAGGTCTTAGTATTGTTCCACCTTCTGCCGCTGCCTTAACAAATGTTACTTATGAAGAAAAGCAACAAAATGAGCACTACAGAGGTTAGTTTTAAACAATAGAGATAAGTCACCAAGGGATCTGTTTTCCTTAATGTCCCAGTATCTTTTTGCCTCCTCAGTAGTTAACTGGACTTGGCCAAATCGTAACAGCTGACTGACCTCTACATTTTCCTTGTGTGTTTCTGTCTGTATATGATGTCATTCGGACTTTTTGCTTTCCATATTCCAACCTGTTATTATCAGTCATTTCTCCAAAGGCAAAGCTTGCCTCCCAAGTGGCTTCTTTCAATACACCATAAAACCTGAGAGCGGGTGCGCTAACAGAAACGACCCCTCTAATGTGGGAACCACCTAACCTTTTCCCAGTGTCACATCAAACAGCACGTTATGTGGTCATTGACAGCTTTCCTGGGCTGAAGCAAGCCTACCATGCAGATAATAAAATGCTGCAGCCCATTAAGAATATTCCCACTATTTTCTCCAGGCAATGGCTGTCAAATGAATGACCACACATTTTGCAGATAATGGTCCAGGAAATACTGCACAAGGCAGCTGCTTTCGGGAAGTCGTGTTTGTAGAACGTAAGATGAACACTTAACCGAGTTGACCATTTCCAGGCAACTCCTGATTCTCTCTAAATAGGTACTTATAATTCCATAATATATTTACCTCTAAGAAAACCAATACCTCAGTAGCTCTTTTTTGTAAATGTAACAAATTTTGCAAGAAGAGGAATAGCATACTTTGATCTAAGATTTGAGTCACCAAACCCATCAAAAGTTATTTAAAATTACTTTTAAAAACAAGAAATAATACCAATAAAAAAAGAATTAAATATTTATATGTATGGGAATTTCATCAATACAAATTCACCAAGTAAATTATTATCATTTGAATTGAGCTCAAAGCAAACTCATCATGTGAAAATGCCTATCTATAGGTTAAAAATAATTAAATAAAGAGACTTTTAATTTAACATTAATTCTTTTGGAAAAAAAAAAAAAAAACATACATGAAAACATCTAATATACCATTGAAGAACATGGCAGGCTAAAAGACACTACTGTTTTTTACAAAAATTTGTTTCTCCTTCTTTCTTGTTTTGTTTGGGATTTTATTAGACCATCTCTCTCTTTTTGACTATTTTTCTTCTCTCCTTTCCTCTTTCTGATCTTTGAAAAGCCATTTTCTTTATCTTTGAAATACCAATTATTGTTTTCCATTTACCTTCAGAATAAAATCATCTAATCCACTGAAGGAAAACAACCCCCTCTTCCATTACTGAAGTTGCTTCCACAGCAGTTTGTAGGAGTTGCTTCCTCCTACATACTGTTTCAAAAGTAATTTTAAACACTCCATACAAAGCACACTAACATCTTTTGCCATTACTGCTATCAGTTTTTTCCTGATTCTAATTTACTGCTTATTTCAACACTTTCAAATTTCTTGAATGGAAGGGACACGACTCACAAAACTGCACGACTGCAAATAAACTCATGAATATTCTGCACCGAGATCTTCCTGGACAGCCTAAAGTTTGTATTATTTGTATTTCTCTTTTCTGCCATATTAGGCCTTGACGGAACTGTGGAATGAAAAGCCCTCTGTGATGCTCTCTAGCCACAGAAGATACAGAACCTCATCTAGCGCCGATTTGAATTCCAGAGCCTGGGAAACTGGGCCAGTCTCTTTGTTTGTCAAACTGGCCTGTACGCCCACATGAAGGGCTGGACACAGACTCATCCACTTAACTTACTATGGCTATTGGAGGGAAGCAATGCTTGTTGGGACTAAGCTTGGCCAACAACAGGCTGATAGTTGGCAGTGATCAATAGCAAATATTTTTTCCTGTTATGGACTGGAGTCTATAAACATCGATACTGAGAATTGCCACTTCAAACTGTGGCCTCGTGACACTAACAGGAATAAATATATACATTTTAAAACTTGACCTTATAAACATGTGCAAGAGCTCGGCATTTATCTCAATACATCACAAACATTGTAAAAATATTCTCCAGATTAATCTGTTGCTATTCCAGAAAAAATCAGAAGGAGCAAAAATGAATCCAGTGAAGATGTGACTCCTAAATACATTCTCTGAACTGTGGTTGGGAATCACTTGCTTATGGCTTCATTTTGTGGTCTTTGCAGTGCTGATAACATGCGATGGAGATTTTTAAGTAGAGAAATAGAGAAAGGAAGGATAGCAGCTACAAAATGAGACTCCGTATTTCTAAAGAAAACATAGGCCGGTGAGTTATCTGCGGTGCAAGAACAATCTGCCTCCATTCAAAATAAAACAAAATATACAAAATATTGTAATGATATTGAGGCCTGTTAGTCTATAGCTAAAGGTAAGCCACTGAAGTATGGCTATTGGAAACAAAAATTGTTCTCAACTACAAAAAGTTGTTCAGAAAAAAAAAACCATCATGTTGTATGTTCTATTCAGAACAGACCATTTCCCAGACCATGGAAATAGTTACTGAAATTGTACTCTTGAGTAAGAATGAGCCTCTGCAGGAGCTGACCCATGAAGGTCTGCAGAATACTTGAGGCCAGCAACAGTGTAAACTTATGTTGTTGTAAACATGGCCCTTAATCCATCAAAAGAAAAACATATGGATTCCATCTTTATTTATTTCTACAACAAGTCAGAGTGATCATGACATCTTTAAATACTTTGAATATCATTGTGCTAACTTAGGAACTAAAAAAGGCAAAACTTGAATCCATTAGAAGAAAAAGTCAGGCTCTTTTTTTGTCTTATTGCTCAACAAAAAAGCAGAGTTTTCTAAACATTGCGTTCAAATTAATAAAGCTGTTTTGAAAAGTTCTGTATTTCAATATTATTACAGCTGCAATAATTACGAATTTGGACACTACTTTGAGTAATGAAAATCCATCAACTCACATAGATTTAATTTACTGAAGCTGTTATACATATGCAAATTGTTTTAGAGTTTGTCTAATGGAAAAACACCCCACTTGGTTAAATCCATGAAATGTATACGCAGGAAGAACTAATGCACATATATAGCAAACAGCAAAAAAAATCTCAGTGTATATATACATATATATATATACATAAATATAAAATAGATTAAAACATAAAAAAGAGCTTTTATCCAATATATGTACAATATGATATGATTAGTGAAGGTAAGGATAAAAATAGAATTTTATTATATATCACAATCCTTGGGACAGTGCCTATCTGCTGTTACCAGTTACTGTTAACGTTAGCAGTTTCTCTGCTCTTTTAAACCCATTTAAGCCTAACCTGCTAGGGGTCTAGCTTACCCCTGCTTTTGCCAAACCTCCCCTCCCTCTTCCTTACATCAGCACTCGTGTGTCTAGGACTGCACTGTCAGTCAGTTTTGGGAAACTGATCTGGGTAAAATATAAGCATATTAGACCTAAAAAAAAAAAAGTATTTATTTTTTTCTGTCTCAGCTTTCCAAACCATAGTACAGCCTTCAAAGGCAGCACGCATTTAATGACAGGAGGAGGGCAGGACTGTGATAATCAAACTATGTTGTCCTAAACATCTGCAGAATTTTATTTTGAAGACTCAATAATATTTGTGTACCCAGAAAAGAGGCAGAACATCCTGGATAGAAGTAACATCAGTGTGTTCCTGGTGGGCCCAGAACTTAGGTCTAAACCCATTAGCAAACCCATGAGGAAGAAGGGACAGTATTTTAACACAGCTGTGCATGTGTCGGGCAATGGAGATGGGACAGTGTGTGCAGGTTCATTTGCTCATATATGCCAGGAAAATAAGCATGTATAGTCCAATTTGAAGAGAGAAACCTGAGAAACAATAAGACAAAGATTCTTAATGCTGTTGCCTAATAAGATCTTGGACATCAGTTTGCAATGAGAAGCATCTACGCACACACACAAAAAAAAAGCCAAAACAATTTTACACTGACCGTGTAGAAACATCACCATGTGGGACCACGGCTGATGGGACTTGAAGACAACCACACCTGGAACACGGTGTCTGGCATAGGCCACCTCACTGTGAGAGAGACCTAGAAAAACGAAGGGAATTCAGAGAACAGCACCAAAAGAGGGTAGTGAAAGGAAAGAGATTTATGAGGAAAGATTTAAAAGAGGTATCACAAGCTGGCCAAATAATGACTAGGTAGGGGATATGAGGCATGGTAGCAGTCTATAAATATTTCAAGAATATAAACACACAAATAAGACAAAAGAATTATCTAGTGACGTTCGTGGGATATAACTAGGAGTTAGAAAATGAATGTAAAAATGTAAATATCAGGAAAACTTCTTGAAAGTGAGGTGCCTTAAACCAGTGGAAGAAAGGAAGTGATGTGTAGATCCTCTCTGCCATTCAGCAAATTTTGGAACAAAATAAAATAATGCATTAGCAAGTGTACTATGGAGAAAATGCCTGCATTTATGTGGAGAAGAGAACCTGCAAAGTCTTCAACATCAATGAAGTAACCTTATATATATTCAGTCTGAATTCTGATTAAAAGTAAGTCTTACTCATTTCCTAAACGGTGACATTAACGTTACCTAACTAAAATATTTCTATAAGGTTAATAATTTTTCAGATGATAGAAGAAATATTTAAAAGTTTCTATTAATTGTCAGTCTTGTAAATCTGCTGACTAAATACATTTTGTGCAGAAACAGGTACTTTTTTACAGCCAAATTTGGAAAATTTTTGAAATTGTAATTCATATAGACTGCTAGAAGAACACTTAGGGTTTGGTTTTTTTTTTTTTAATATTTATATTCCAGCACTTCAGAAAAAGATTTATTTAGCCTATAATTACAGTTTATAGTGTAGCTACTACAATTCCTCTGTATTTTTGTTATTATAGCTATTCAATTTAAACAAACCTTACATTTACACTAGTATGAAATTACCTTTATAAAAATACTGATGTTTCATTTACATAGCAAATTTGTAATTTTAAAAATCTTTGAGGCTTCTGTTTCCCAGGAGTTTTGTGTATTCTATAGGATAATAATTGAGTTTGTACTATTTCAAGTAAAATCCATTCCTCCTTCTATTTTTACCAGTTTTAACAGTAGGTGTTATTTAAATGCTGCTTTATCATTTTTAGCATTAAAAAGACCAAGTTTACTAATTATCTGTTCTAAAATAACAGTAGTTGTTATTCTAATATATCTGTTTATAGATGAAGATCACCACAAAACAATTCCATCATCCCACTGAATTAAGAGTTTGATGTTTTCTTGTCAAATTTCATATACTTCTATTAATGCTTTTATTGATCATCAGATGGAGGGGGTGTTAGTTAAAGCCCAGGATCCAAACATACAGTGAGCCAAGAGGACAGGAGATAATGAAAAATAGCAAGTTTAAGCAGTGAGACTACAGAAAGAGCTATTACATTCCGCAATTTCAGCCTACCAATATCAAGACTAAAATAGTATTTATCTTTTGATCTGCATCTGGCTACTCAAAATCAATTTGATAAAGCAGCTTAAGTTATGTTTGTTATTAATGGAGGATGGGCGTATGCCTGTGTATGAGTCTGCACGTGTAGTTACAGATTGGACACCGAAAACTAGAAAGACTTGCAAAGGGAAATTTCTGAAAATATTTGCCAGAGTGTGCTTTCTTAGGGCCCTGTCCAACCCAAACGAGACTCCATGGCTGTTGGCCACGGGAAGCTCAGTAAACTTCCTGCACGAGGAATTCCAAGCAAACGGGAGTCTGCGCTCCAGCTGAAACCTGCTCTGTGGCACAGGCCGACCTGGCCCCTTAACATGTCTTTATGGGAATATCCCAAGGGAATTCATTTAGCCGGTTGGATAATAAGAGCCATAGAAATTTCTGAAAGAGAGGAATCTAGCGTGAGCTAAAAAAAGTCAGAATTTTCTCTGGAAGGTCACATGTTGTTTTATTTGTTGTTCAGGCTCTGATGGCTTCAGTGGAAATCCTTCCATATAGCTCAAAATTTAGTTTTAACATATTCCTGTGGGAGTTTCACTTGAAGGAACTGTTGTTTTCCGACTTGGTAGCACAAAAGAAAAGCTGCTGTCAGAAGAAAGTCTAAAAAGCTGCAGAATTCCAAGACACATAATTTCTCAGGAGAAATCTACTGTGTGGTCTCATAATAAATACATGTACAGGGGTATACACATGTACATACATAAATATGACAGAAACATCCCAAATTATATTTAAAATATTTTTATGTGCTGTCATAAGCACAAAGAGGGTTTTTGTGTTTTATGAGATGCAAACAGTCACTCTCACAATAAGAATTATTTAATATAAGAATTCATTAATATATATATATAAAAGAATGTATCTTATTTTGTGTTCAAAGACATTTTTGCTTAAATTATACTAGCATAATTTAGGTTATAATGTAAACATCTGGTATAACATTGCAAACTTCACAGGAATCATATGCACAGATTTTGTGCATTTTTGTTCATATAAGAACAAATAAAACAATAATAAAACCCTATTATTCTCTTACTAACCTTTAGATTGAATTGTCCTCCACAAGTGATTTGAAGTTGAGATATAGCACGATACACATCTAAAATAAATATTTTACCAGTTATGTTATAATGACTTCAGTTAAAATGTAGTTAATAATTTGCCATACCCTCTGGCTTACAGTTTGATCTCCCATATGTTTTAGGTTGTGTCTCATATACAGGAGAAAGCTTATAGCCCTTCCTCAAACCCCTGGTGGAAGGACACAGCTCCAGTGAGTGATGCTGTTTATACCACAGCAGATGTTTGAAAGGCAGTTTCTGGACCTCAAGCCCAGGCACCAGGAATATTGCAGATATGCTCCATCCCTGGAGGGGTTCAAGACCAGTCTGGATGGGCCTTTGAGCGACCTGGTCTAGTGGGAGGTCTCCCTGCCCGTGAAAGGATTGGAACTCAATGATCTTAAGAGTCCCTTCCAACCCAAACCATCCCATGAGTCTATGAGTGGTGGGCATTATCCACTGTTCTAGAGAGGAAATATAGAACCAAGGCCTAGACACCTGACATCCAAAAAGGATCAAAACAGTAGAGTTTATGAAAATTTTGCCTAACACCAAGAACATGTGAAGTATACCGAGGACAAAAATGAACTTACCTAACATTTCCCTATAATGTACTTGTTTGCATCACCGTTTTAATCATATTTCTTCTTTACACAGTTTTTACCTTACTGAATTGAAATATTAGTACTTTATAGTCTTTTTCATTCCACAATTACTGTGGTTCAATTATGCTCTTGCATATGTCAGGTACACTACATTCTAATTTAATCTTCATTACACATTGCCATATTGCAATTATACATGCTATCAGAGTGTTAACACATATTTAAACCTGTTATTCCTTTGTCACTGATTTACAAAGAGGTACCTGAAAAGAAGCAGATGTCATAATTACATGCTTATTCAGCTCGTTTTATACTAAATCTCAACGTAAATTGCAGATGAGCTAGGCATGTCCTGAAATTAATGTAGTGATAGTACACTAATGCTGTGATTCATTATGGTTTGTCAATGTGCTCCACTTCTGGAATGTGTGATAAAATTATATTAATACTGCAGAGTAATGAGATTAATGAATTTGTACATGGGGAAGAATAATGGTTCTCTTTGTTAGACTATTGAAAAAATAACATATAGGTAATTAAAAAGAATTAGTCAAACTCCATACAACCCCATTTATATTAAATTAATTTGTCTGGCTTCATTTCTAATAATTGATCACTCTCTGTAAATTATAAAGCACTCCTCAACCATATGAACTACTACCGTAGGAGGAGAGATTTCAGAGTATTATGAACCATCAAGGTGGTCCCTGTGGGTTCATATTAATTAAGGTTTAACAGTTTGGAAAATTGTAGCAATATTTTATGATTCATGTAATTAAACTCTGTAACAAAATGTCACAACCGCTAGTTATATCTGTGCCTATGATTTATATCTTACCCTTATTTCAAAGGAAGTAGAAGTAATGAAATATTCTTAAACACACAGACAATCAAAGGAAAAATGTACTGGTTGTTTTTAGTGTTCCTAACTAATCACATTAGCATTTCATTGCCTCTACTTCAGGCACTAATGGCCACCATCAGACAGTGCAAATTAGATTAATTTAATATTCAACATCATAAGCTTTTTCAACAAAGGCTTGATTCTGATCTCTGACTCATTTTACTCCTCTTTAATTCCACTTATTTCAATTGCATTTTCTCCTGTTTGCTGTATTAACAGTGCAGAATCCAATCCCTTCCTCCTTTGGTTCTCTAATGCAGCTCACACGCACTACCAAAAGCTACTCCAGTATATTTGAAGTCCCAGATTTTCTAAACAAAACAGAGCTGCAGTCTCACATGCCTGATGCTGAATTTCTGAGGCTCACTGTATCAGGTTAAAAGACTTTGCTTTGAAAATGGGCTCTCTCGTGGAAAAGGCCCTTGAATAATCTGTCATACTCGGTCATTTAGACAATTAATGTTCTTGGGGTGTTGCTTTCCTCGGCTTGTTGCTGGAGTTTTTAACTGCTGAATTGTTTTGTTAATAATCGTTAGCACTGAAGGAATTTTTAAAGTGAAATTTTATCCCCCAAAAAGCCTATTTTTTTTTTTAATTGAAGTGCTTGCAAGGAAGCTTTAGTTTCCACTAATTTCTCAAGTCTAAAAAACATATTTTAAAAGACCTGTAAATTATTGCTACTCTCAGAACAAAAATCAACTTCAGTTTAGCTTTTTAATTTAACAATATTCTATCGTATGGTGGTTCTCAGAGGCCCAGAGACTGCAGCATCCGGGGGCACCTGCCCTGCTGAGTGTCATTTGCCATGGATGGCATACCTTGCACAGTGTGGCTCAAAGATTGATAGCAGATGGCAGATCAATCAAGCAGGGAGATGTCTAAATCCTGTAAACCTGTCCATAATAAGGGTAGTTCTAACAATTTGGTTGCTAGGCTTGAGGCTAACACAAAAGGAGGGATTATGTATAAAACCCTCACACATTTTTCAAAATTTAATCTAGAAATTAAAATTGAATTGTTCAAATTCAATCTAGAAAGCAAAACTTTGCTTTAAATAACTGTTTGGCTTTTTATTTTCCAGACTTCTTAAAAAAACACCATTGATTATTTTTTTTTAATTTATATTTTTTTCACACTGAGGGATATAGGACAGCTATCTCCATTTGTGAGCTGTAGCTCGTGTAGAGAATGCACATGGCTTGCATTGTGTGGAACGTACTCTGATGTGCTTTGTGGATTAATAGGAATCTTCTGCTCCTACAACAATACAAAATTCTGTTTTCTGGGAGAAATAGTATCTGTTCTCAATGATCTTTCTTCTCAGATATCACAGCAATGGGCATCAAATAAGTACCAGAGAAGAATATTGGTTAGTGCAAATGAGCAACAAATGTAAGGCTTGATGTGAGACCACAGAAGTCCATTTAATTGCCCTAGCAGGCTTCAGGGCTCTGACTGTAAAAGGGTATTGCACCAAAGAATCTTCACCAGTTCTCTGGATGAAAGAGGGCAGTGCATGTGTTAACAGCACCGGGACCAGTCTCTAAATTGACAGAAATCCTACAGTTCCTCTCGGTGTCTTCTGAACCAGAAGGAGTGTGTGTGTGTGTGTGTGTGTGTGTGTATGTGTGTGGTGTGTGCCCACAGAAATGGTGTATGCTCACCTACCACCTTTACCAGAAGAAGGTTTACTGTCAGAAAAATCAAAAGGACTGCCTCTCCCAGTTTGTAAATTACCATCTTTAAAAGATACAGCCGTTCTTATTCCACCTGTGAATTCCCAGTTTAGTAGTTTTTCCTGCCTATTCTAGCACTGAAGAGGGAGTTTCCAGTCCAAGTGTAAATGCGTCTGAAATCTGTTTTAGGCAAGTGAACAGGAACATACACCATAATTACAAGGGGAAAGAAACTACTTGCATCTGTTGTTATTCATGTTCCAGCTTGACTTTTTCTTAGTTGGTTGGTTTTCCCCTTGGTGTTATTACGCTGTCTTTTTCCTGGGAGTAAAATTTAGCCTAGGGCTTATAGGTTCAGTAGATAACAACTCTATCCTAATCTAGTTATGACAGATTTATTATTAATGGGACTAAGAGGAAAATCAGTTTCCTGACAAATGATGATAAAGTGAAATCTTTAAGCAATAATAAAAATCAACATGACATATCACGTCACCAGTCATTCAAAAGTGACAAGCAGAAACAATCTGCTGAGACAACATCCAACCACAAGCATAATCACATTTATGATTTAATTCCCATTTAACATCAATCACATCAAATTAATAACCACTCTCAAAGAAAATTAAATCCTAAGTGTATTTTTCCTTTAAAGTGTTATGATCAGAGAAGAAAGTCCTAATTAAATCTTAAACCAACTACATGTTTTTCACATGTGACACCTGTAACTTGGCCAGCACTGTGAATTGGTCCCATGTGGATTTTCGTCATAAAAGAGACTGACAATCCCTTCTAGCAGCTGCCGTAAGCTTGATTAACATGTAACATATCCTTTTGTGAAAGTTCTTGTTGTAAAGATTTTCCATTACTTTAATGGCTGTGCAGCCATTTTGGTTTAGGAAAATACCCCGCTATCCTAATTAGCGTTCGGCACGCAACTCGGGGACAAAGCTGCTCTTCCTATGCTGGACTGCTTGTCAACAAAAGATATCCTGTTCATACCATATTTTGTCGTCCCCAGGTAGTTATTCAAATAGTAAGAATAATTTCTTTAACTTACTGAGAGAATTCACATGATTCCATGTATCCTGAACCAGGGATGGCTGAGCTGGTGGCTTTAAACTTCATGCCGCTCCCAAGCAGTTACACGGCTGAGAGTGGCATTGTAAGGGAGCTGCACGTCTTCATCTGTAAAAGGGAGCCTGGACACACTAGGGCAGAACTCCATGTCCAAACTATCCTTCCCTGGAACAGCAGACTCTTCTGGAAGCATTCCTCTTGTCCCATCACCTGGGACTTGGGAGAAGAGACCGACCCCCAGCTCTCTACACCCTCCTTTCAGGGAGTTGGAGAGAGCCAGGTCTCCCCTCAGTCTCCTCTTCCCCAGGCTGAACACCCCCAGCTCCCTCAGCCTCTCCTCTTAAGACTTGTGCTCCAGACCCCTCTCCAGCTCCATTGTCCTTCTCTGGACCTGGTCCAGCACCTCAATGTCTTTATTGTGGTAAGGGACCTAAAACTGGACACAGCACTTGAGTTGGGTCCTCACCAGTGCCCAGTACAGGGGGACAATCACCTCCTGAGTCCTACTCACCATGCTGTTCCTGGTATTTGGCAGAGAATTAATTAAGTACAACAGATAAGGACGTTCTTTTCTGTATTCTTTTTATAATGTTCCATAAGGGAATATAGTTTGTTTCAGGGTCACAGATTCTGACCCAGGTCTAACAGAAGTCAGTCATGATACACCAAATAATATACAACATATCCTTAAAACTACACTTTATAAATCACAGTCCTATAATGGCATCCAATTTCTTCCTGTCTCTTTAAGCTATAACATGTTTTAGGATCTTTACAACATGGAAGTCTGTTATTAAAGATTCTGCTGAATTATTCAGGGCTAAATCAAGATGTGAAGACACCTTTTTTGAGACAGAAAATTGGCAAACACTCTCTACTATGCCTTACAGCAAGAAAAACAATCTTGCTGCAGCTGTTGTGTTTATCATAAAATTGATGCTATAAAAATGTTACCTGAATACAAATGAAATTATTTTTATTTAAACCTCCCATGTTGAGACGCACATTTCCTCACGTGATTACGACAACTCCAAGGCTTGCTGTGGGTACCTGGCATAAAGTTTCCTGAAATGTCAAGCCCAAATTTTGATGCATTTTGTCATTGAAGGTCAGATTGTAAACCCTGTCATTTACTCACACGTGTAGCTCCACTGTGTTCCCAGGAAGGTGAGGTGAGCAGCTACACCCCACAGTAAGTCACCATCTATCACTACTCAGCACAAATAAGAGTTCCACAGTCTGGTCATTACCACAGTCATACAACATATTTTTCATTTGAACTAATGGTTCATAATTTGAAATAATAAGATGTTCCTAGGCATATAGCTGGGATTCAAAAATACAACTTCCCATGAAAGGATAATTTCTTATTGGGCAGAAAAATATGTGGGTTTTTTTCACTCTGTGGTTCTTCACGGGAGAACAAATTCTCCCGTCTTTTTCTGTGTCTTGGATAAGTGCTGTAGTTTTCTTACAAAAATTCAGAACCACAAATGTGAAAATAAGCTTTAGCACAATATCCAAAAATGGATCCAAGACAACTGTATTTACATGTATATCTCAAACAATTCCAAAGGCATTTCAGCATCTCACTCCTATTTTTCTACTTGATTACCATTTAACTCAGGCTTCTCAAATACTTTTGAAAACTTAAATCTAAGTACTTAAAGATACAATTCTAAATAGGAGCCACATAGTCTAAAGTCTTCCATTTAACTTTTAGAAGCTTGTTGCCCACAAACCTCCACCCAGTTCATACAACAAGCACAGCTGCAATACCACTTGGGATTCTCCAGTCATTTCACTTAGGCACCTACACCAGGTCAGCATCAGAGTTATTTAGCTTATGACATCCAGATAAAACCTTTTTTTGCTTCTTTACTAATGTCCTATGTCCTGCCTCTCTGCCGTCATGCATCTGTGTATAAATATATATAAATATGCATGCACACACAAATCAGAATTTGGAAAGCTCGTTAGGAAAGATTGGTGGAGATCCTGATCCATGAGTTTTAAATCATCACAGTCACAGAGAAATAGATATCACTGAAACCATCTAAGTACATAAAATTGTTAGCTCAGAAGAAAAACATCTTCAGTCTCTCAAGTGAAAAGTATTCTGTGTTCGCAGCTCCGGATGAACAGCCCTACTCTGGGTCTAGGGCAGCACAATAATTTGTTCTGCCAGTAGCTTTCTTATGGAAGACAATAAGCTTTGCACCTTGCAAATTATTTTATCGGTCTTTGACCTATACACATATTTTGTCTAAATATTCATAACTAAATTTGAATAAAGTGCATGTGAGTAATCATGGAAATCAGGATTATCAATTTGCATCCTACAGGTTGTGTAATAGCCCCTACTGCAACAACTTAATGGGTTTCCTTCTTGTACCTTTCTATTTTTCAATTACTGTTTTTCTCTTCTTTATTAACTAAAGCCCATTTATTATTGAGCTGGGTTTGTCCAGCCCAGTACTAGCTGGCAGCAAGGAGTGTTAACCAGAGACTCAGAAGGGGTGGATCGACACTTCCTCCCAAAGTTAAACGCAGGAAACCAGTCACATAAGCAGGAGGTTTGAGAGTATTAGCAGTGGTTTTAGGGGAAATTAATCTTATTTCAAAGAGTAAGTCTGCATGGCACAAGCTGGACTGAAATAAAGCACTGTGCTAACGGTGCAAGCCAAATGACTTGGACTACCACAGCGACTTGCTCAGGGCTCTCTTGAGTTTCACACAGATAAAACCACCCATATCTAAATAATCTATTGGCTTTCTTATCAGCTCCTTTCTCCTTTTATTCTTTTCCTCAACACCAATGGTCTAATCTGAAATGCACAGATTTGCCACGCTCCGTTTTATCAAAAATATGCTTAGTCTGACAATATGTCTATAACTCACCCAAAGTTGGGGACCTCTTTCAGCTTGCTCTGCCTTTTGGTTAGTCAAGAACATACTTTATAAAGCACTCATATTTTCTTTCAGATGACCAAAGTAGTTTTGTTCATGCCTCGCTTTAGATGTTAAACCTTATTACAAAATGACTTTCATCAGAGATCTGAACTGAGGAGATCACCTCATTAGATTTAAATTAGTACTGCATAGGCAGGCATTTACAGATTTTCAAAAATTACCCAAAGAAGGGCAACTTAATGGGTAAAGTTAATAACCCCTCTGCAGCACAGCTTTCACTAGATGTCCCTTTGCTGGCTGTACACAACCGAATTTGGGGGGTCACCTGCATTCTGAGAACTGCTGTTAAAGGTTTATATTTCAGTCCTGCAGGATTTCTGCCTCTGGCCATTTTTTTTTCATCAAGCAAAACCTCGGAAACAGTTATCTGTGCCCTGCCCCGTTGCATCTTGCTCCTACTTTTTTCCGTTTAGTAGGGTGTCACTGATACTTGCCATATGCTCTGGTCTTATGTGGGGAGTCAATATGTTAGCCATATCTTTAACAAGCATTTGACAAAGTATTAGAGCAGATTTTTGAACGAGGATTCCGTATTTGGGTGCTCAGCCCATATTGACTGTTCATAATTTCCCTTCTAAAATTATGCTTTAAAAAAGACGCTGAAAATCGCTGTCCCGTTCGAGTGACCTTGCTTTAAAGACATGTGGAGACAAGACAAACCGTAGTAAACTTTTAATCCTGCCTTTCATAAATAAATCTAAAGGAAAATTATTGCAGTAAAATTTAGAAAATTATTCTTCTTTAAACACAAGCCTAATTACAAATGAACATCGGCTATAGGCTATCAACTAATGCTGTTTATTACATTGATTATAACAGGGAATCCCTAGGGTTAGTTGATGAAATAAAGATTTAATTTGAGGGTAAAGCACAACAACAAAAATGTAGCTAATTGTAAACAATAGTATTCCAAGTCCAGCTGAGTCCATCAATATAAAAACAGAAGTTAACCTCATCCTTCCACTACTGTAAACATATTAAATGCTATTTATTGTGATTACATGTGTGTGGCCTGTTACAGCCTAAATAGGGACATTTTCGTGACTGAAAGATATAAACATCAGATAACTAACATCATTATTCCCATTTGAAAGATATAAAACCTAAATATTAATTTTAATAGTAAGGTTAGCAAATTAGGAAACTACACGCACTAAAAATCATTGCAATAACATCCATTGCTAGTAAAATACTCTAGTTCCAAGAAGATTAAAAGTACAGGTGGGATTCAGCAGGAGTTTATATGCTATCCTGACACATGTCATAAACAGAGATTTTATACAAAAAAGAATACAGATTTTTCTACCAAATCTGAATGAGTCAGAGTAATGGAAATGAGGTTAAAAGATATTAAAAAAAAAGTTGCCCTGTGGAAAACAATGCTTGTAAAGAAGTGAGGGGAACAGGAACCCCCTGCAAGGTTAGGGACAACACTGTCACCTCGGGTAGGGAGGCCATGTCACACATGGGGACACGAGCACTCACAGCATCTCCCCGTGGGGCCAGCCTGAGTTCAGCCCACCAGACTGACCCACCACCACCCCAAGCACACACAGCCACGCTGCCAGCACAGCCAGATTGTCCTCCAAGGCAACGCAGCTGCTTTGTATGACACGGAGCCAGACTGGATGAGCTTTCCTAGACCCCCTCGTGTGGGGCACCTCCAGCTCCTGACCTGAGCCAGCTCCATTCACAGCTCAGCATCACACTTCAGCTCCTCATCTCCTCTGGCACTTGGTGTGGACCTCAGCAGGACTCGAGTTGGTGTTGGTACTACGGGCTACACAATCTGAATATTCTGCTGTTCAGCTACCACAGACACCCATTACCAAATTTAATGGGACTTCCCTGTTCTGCACCTTACATTTTACCAACACTTGACACCCCAAAGTGTGAGGTGTTAGGTTTGGGGTCACAGCAGGCCCTCTGAAGGCATACTTTTGGTAGGTTCACAACATCGCAAATGACTCTGGTTAGAGGAGACGTGGAAAGAGGCAAAACTCTAAAAGGATCCCCCTTTACATTACCCCCTTCCCTTCAAAGGTGTTACCAGAGACATCCACTGACATGAATTGATTAGCACTTTGGTAATCTGAGGGGAAATCATGAAAGGACATTGTCTGATCCGCAACCTGAAACCCCAGCAGATTTGCATTGCAGGAATAGGGGCTGCCTTCCTGGTCGCAGCCTCCCTGTTTGAATCAACATTTTCACAAAGGCAGTCTTTTCATGTTTTGAAATTCATCTGGAGAAAGCTTGGATGTCTTAGTTTGCTCCACACTGCTCTTTTTCCCATGCTGTTCCTCATTTCCAAGTGATCCCTACTGCTATTATTTTAAACTTTTCTCAGACCTGCTTTTGCTGTAATATTTTAATATTACATGCATTTAATATCAACCATCCTTAAGGGACTTTTTTTTTCTTCTGTTTTGCTTGACATTGTTACGATTACTGTAAGCATTACTTGGAATAATCAAATGGTGGCCTGGTGGAAGAAGAAAGGTCAGATACTGTATATGACATATGATTTGCACATCCTTGAAAAGGAAATGAGTCATCTACACAATACAAACAATGATAACTCAGTTGCATATGACTGAGATGCTAAAGATAAGATATGTTTATAAATGAATAAACTTCCTGATTATAGTGATATATTATGTTAATTTTATTTTTTTTTTTGAAAAAAAATGTATTTGTATTTTTTCTAGAAACCTTTCTCTTAAAAATAATGCTGGAGTAGTGATACACAATGTCCATATGATTCATAGAAGAAATAATTTATTCTTTGTGGACTCTTTTTAAGGAGAACAGCATTGGTGGCTTCTTGCTAACAGCTGAGCTACTCAGAGGCACAGGGAATGCTCTGCAGCGTGGGTAAGAACACTCTGCCTTCAAGTATTACTACACGGGTATCGCAAGAGCTCGGCACTCCTACTTTGGTACAGGGACCATAAAAACAAGACAAAATGTTTTAAAACAGTTAGTAAAAGAAAAGGAATGGAAAATGAGGCTTAGCAAACCAAGATCAAGAATAAATTTATCGTTTCTAGTTCTTCCTGTGGCATCCAGTAGCTTGAGCAGATCCTCCACATGAAAACTACTCTTCTAGCCAACCAGATAAGGCTTTAACTGCAGAAGCTAATCTTCTTAGCTCTTCAAAGCAGAGACCAAATACCTTCTCAGTCCCTCTATTTCACCTTACCAACCCTGTTGGAAGAACATTTAGTGGTAGGGAAGAACACGTTACGGGGTGGGCAGTCCCCAAGATGGCAGGGTCAGTTCTCAAAGACCTCACGGTGCTGGGAACACGCCACGAGCCCTGCGCTTGTTCTCTAGCTGGTGCTGGGGAAAACCAGTCACAGCCAACAACTGTCCTCCCTCTACCATGGGTTTGATCAGAGAGGCCATGCCAGATACCTCCAATCCAGCAGCTACAGAGGAGCTTCCTCAGAGAGGAACGTATTAAGAACACCACAGCTTCCTTTCCTTTCTCGCAATGCCTTCGGTGAGCGCTTTGGCTCCCTTCCATACTGCACAGCAGTTGAGAGTATTTGATCTTTGGCTGGGATACCTCGCAGCCTTCCCCAGATGAAAAGTTCAGCTCAGCTAGGTGATTAGGAGTCCAGTTTGAAAGCACAGCAGGATAAAGAGCTCAGATTAAAATCAGAAATATTCCAAACACCGCAGCTCCGAGAGGGCTGAAGTTGAAATTAAATATTGGAGTCAGCACAATGCAAGAAATTCACAACCGACTGGTGAATATCTTGCATAATAAAAGTTTAACCACATATGTTCTTAATATACAGGGTAGAGACCCAAATATGACCTGGATAAATCCACTGTAATATGAACCAAAACCTTTGTTGAGTACCTTCAGCTTCTTAATCTGCGAAGCTGAAGGTTTGGGCTGCAGAGAGCTCAGTCTCAACTACAAATATCTCAATTTACCTGGCTAGTTATTTACAAACAGCTGATAATTATTTTTGCTATCACTGGAGCTGTAACGTATTTTAGCAGTTGCTGCATTTTTTTTTATTTTTTTTTTTGCATTTCTTATGGTACTTTCAACTGTCATAAACCAGTACAACAATCTGCCAACATGAAATAATTAATAATTATTATGTGAGTGACTGATTTACTTTGGAGAACATGAAAGGCCATGAAACCTGGAGTTTCCTGGTCTACATGGTGTGCATAAAGGAAATGAGCATAAGCAATCACTGTCAGCTGTTCTTGTAAGTAAGAATTGAATCATTTATCTGTCTGCATGTATACATTATCATCATCTCCCACTCTGAGGTAAGCCCTAATAGCACTTTATGGTACAAAAATAGGTTGTTACTGATATTTCATAAAAAATACCCCTCCTTTTGAGAATGATAGGTGAGAGCATACATATTTAGCATGAAGTGGAAACTTTTAAAAAAATTTATACCTATCTCTAGAAAACATTTAGGTTTTGTCTGCACCAATTAAAGCACAGCTGAACCCCAGATCTAATTCAAATTTATACTGCACAGTACAGTAATAATCATGTTTATTTAAATGCTTAATTCTCTTGTTTTCTCTTTATGATCATTTTGTCCAGGATTAATCACCTGCAAGTACCTTCAACTGTTTTAGCACTTAAACAAGTTGGGTATTTTATTTTTCATCAGCATGTTGAATTTATTTAATAAACTTAATTTTGAGCCACAGAACCATTTAAATTGATCATACGATAGCATCTTGCCCTAATTAAAGTTACAGAAAAACATCTCGATCTAAGTGGAGATGGAGCATATACTCAGTGTAGTCATGATTTAGTGTTTGCCACCACCTCAGCAGAAATCTAAAAATCAAGGTGGAAACTGGAAGGTTTTTTGAGCATTCACACAATTCAAAATAAAATTTTTGATTGAATTTTTTTGTGAATGCCCCTCAGTGGCAGCACAGCTGTTTTTTGGATGTGCCTCACTGGCTGAACTAAGGCAAGTGCTTGTGACTCAGTGAAGCTCAACAGTGAGGAAGCGGCACCATCTGAGACCCCAAAGGGGAGCGTCTGGAGGGGAAGCCCTTCAGAACACCAAATTCAAATGGGCTCAACACAAACCTCTCTTTCAGGGTTCAGAGAGAAATTGGAGTGTGACCAAACCTTTCAGTTATTTCCCAAATGGACCCCGCCATCCCCAGGCTGCGTGTTACACACGTACTGTATGAGAAATCCTACTGATTGCAGAAGGAAGATGGAAGATAATTGGCATCAAGTATTCCTTTTCCCCAGTCTTCCCTCCTGGCTGGCAGCTTGGCACCCAGCATGACCCACTTCTGCTCTTCCCAGTTTGCCCCAGCTTTGCTCCCATTGCTGCTGATGGGAGGGACAGAGCAGAGCCAAGCTGGGACATGCTCCATCTCTCTGCACAGGCAGAGGTGCACATCGTGGCCCACCATAACGCCTGAAGAGCTCTGAACCTTCTTCTCTTTCCTCATTCCTCCATTCCTTGTACTATATTTGATTTTAAAGTCCTTCTCCGCCATTTAAAATGTAATTTATGGGTATTTAATCAAGAAAAGTAACTTTAAACTCTTGCAAGCACTGGGGAAGAGAAGGAGCATATACAAAAGCAGGGTTTCTCCCAGACTGCTTTCTGGTACTTATTCCAATAGAATGCTAATAATTATGTTAAAAAGCTAATTTAAGAAATCCAATTTTTGGAAAATGGGTTTTCAAAGGGCACATTTAACAACTAGAGAAAGTTCGATCTGATTTCCCCATTAGAAGAGGAAGGAAAATCCAATTTTAATCTATTTTTGTTCTCTTAAAAAGATGATATATAGAAGTTACTTTGAAAATCATCCTTTCAAAGCAGAACCTAGTATAAGCATGTGCTAACTTGTGAGGCGCAATTAAACCGTTCCGATAATTCTGCCTGAAAAAATTAGCAGCAATATTGAGAAGGCAAGTTGTTTTCAAAATGTCCATGGCAGAAATGCTTCTGTGTTAAGCTGGTATTGATTCTGAAACAATCTTACACATGATAAATGAGAGCACATTTAGGAGAGGATTCAGTCATAAGAGCTCACAAATCAATCAGCTTGTCTACAGGCAGACCAAATTCAATTTTTATTCTTAGTAAACTCTTATTTGGTGGTAGGCCATTGTTTACTTTGAAATTGCTTTACAAAGGAATGGGGGAGGAGGGGAAACACGGGAAAGACAATCTTTCATCAACGTATTAGAAGTTGGTATTTCGTTTAGGACTGGGAGAGAAAAAAAATCATATAATGCCCTTTATCTGCAACAGCACTTCATAATTATTCTCATAGAGCGAGATGTGGCATCGCTAATTTGTAGCAGAGCATGGTGTAATTGTCATGTAATATTCTCAGGCAATAACCTGATGTACACAAGAGCTGCTGTATCGCTTTGCCAAGCCATACTATATTTCTAATAAGCAGATTTCATTGTGTTCTGATGGCTCAAAATTAAAATTGTAGTGAAGTGACATGGTTAAAAAAAATAAAAAACCCACTAATAAAACCCCACAAGTCTATCCCTCCCAGAATTCCCAATCTGCTGACCCCAAGAAAATCATCAACAGTAACCTCCTGTTTGGAACTTAGAAGGTTATTCAAAAGCCTCAAATTTAACATAACTCGTTTACATAATCTATTAGCAATTTTGCACTGATATCACTCCTGGATTTCTGAAATGTCATTATTTCAAATTAGCCTGACCTAAGGGCTGCAGACAACCCATGATGCTGTAGAGGAAGAACCTCTCTAAGAGGCTTCTCAGTCGCTTCTCTCTCACCAGTCCACAGCTGATTTATTTTGAGGAAGGACATAACCTAAAAAAAGATAAAGTGGGAGTAAGCCAGGTGCTGGGCCTTACACGGAAGACTCTCCCATTTGGAATCTGAGCCAAGTCTTATTAAATCAAAGCATCCCAGAAGGATGCGCTGTGAAAATAACCACAGATATTCCCAGTCAGGTGTGATGCAAATAGGACCTCTTGAGATTTCTCTTTTGGAGAGCAGAAAGCAGAATATGAAATATTCTTACACCTTTCTCTTACTTCATTCCAATAAAAATGAGAAGTTGTGTGATTTTGGAGACAAAGGCTTTATAAAAGTAGAAGAAACAGGCTTAACTGGTTGTTTCTTCTCTAGGCACAAGCCTATCATGAATCTCCCATTTATTACCTCCTTTGCCTTTAGATACATAGGGGAATGGAGCAGCCTATACAGCAGCACACTTGGCTTTTCCTTCCCTCTCTTGGTTGATAAAGCTAGAAACCCACCAGGCTGTGTCCCCCTGACATGTCTGAAATACAAGCATGTATTTCTGGACAGTACACATCCATTTGATCTTTTCATTTAGCCAGTATTAGTTAGGTTCCTGCAAATAGTATTTCTGAAAATGCTTATGGAAGAAGACTTTGTGTGTATTTAGGACACGCTGCCAGACAGATGTCATACAGAATGGACTTTTGGAGCATAGACTTATCCAATAAGGGATCTGTTCTGCAGTAGATTCGTTGGTTTTGTCATAGACACCCACCGGGAACACAAATCTTGTAGGATGGGGTTTGATTTTTTCATGGAGGAGCCAGACTTGGGAAAAAACCATCTGAATTGTTTTGGTTCCCTAATCTTATTTGTTCCTGTCATGACCAAATGAAAGACTAAAATGAAAACCCAAATATGAACATCTCTAAACACTGCAGTCAGAATTTGTAACAGGATGTGAATTTCATGGCTGAGATTTTAAAGTTGCGACCAGCTGCCCAGAACTCATATTCTTAACATTCAAAACCCAATAGTTTCCAAAATCCTAGTCACAGTTGGAAATCTAAGGACAGGAATATATATGTTGAGACACATGTGTCTCATATGAAAGTCAAGAAGACTGTGGAGAACACAGAGGAGAGCTCAGACAGCCTGAACTCACTCTTAAAAAAGATACGGATAAGGAAAAACTATTTAGCAGATCATGGATTTTTAGGCTGTGTAGGTCCCAAACTTCAGTCCTTACCATGATGTCTAATATCTGAAGGTGAGTGAATCTTAAAAGCCTCTTCTTGTCAGCCTGAGAAAACAATGTCTTGCAGACACTTCCAAGATAACTATAAGACCATTAAACATCTTCCAACAAGTTCAACTACTCCTCCTTTATCCTGTCTCTTAAAACAATCAAACTTACAGGAAACCCCTAACAAACAAAAGCATTTGGAGGAAATATTGTGTTCTGCTTCTTGTGGTGTAAAGGAAGAAGACGGGAGTATCTCGTTTCACTGTTGTGTTTTAATGAGAAAAACTACCCCTTTGCTTTTTATCCTTCAAACTCAGAGCACATGAGAGGCATACTGGAACCCAATAATACTTCCTTGAATGACCAGTAAAAACCTGTTAGTTCCATTCATTTTAAAATAATAAAAATTACCAGACTCCCATGTCAACCTGAGGAATCTGTTAAATGCAGGCACTGGTAAATGACATTACTTGAACAGTAATTAATTCTTACATGACTTGGAAGTATGTATTCGACTAATATCAGACATGAAGGTATTTTCTGAATTTTATTGGATTTTAAACACAGGTCATTTGTTTTCATTTCCTTCTTTATCATAGATATATAGCTTTTCCATTTTTACTATATAAAATTGGAGTATCATATTCTCTGTTGAAAGCAATATTAAATTACTTTTAGGAAACAAAGAATATTATATATATTTTTTTTCTGATCTGTTTTTAACCAGAATAAAGCTGCACATCTGGTATATTTTAGTTTTGGGATATGGAATATCTCTGTCTTTCCCAAACATTGTCTACTGTAAACCAAACTGAACAACTTTCGGAAGTGTTCCTTTTTCACTGAAATTTGAACCCTATGGAGAATGCTTGGCACATGGATTAAAAATGGATGTGAAAAACCAGTCATGATTGGAACAAAGGGATTTTTTTTAGACCACAGGAATGGATATAAACTAGAAGGTGCAATCCATCCTAGCTTCGGTTATTAGGATACATAATTTAGAAATCAGACTGGATCTAAGTCAAAGGTGATAAATGAAGACAGCATACTTATAAATGATGGCAGATAGGAAGGAGAAGTACAAGAGGTTTTTTATAGATTCTAAGTGCCTTTTTTTACAGGAATTTAATTTACAGTGTTAGGATACATATTTCAAATGAAACCGAAGTTGTACTAATTATTTCTGAAATGAGTCAGAATTACAGAAGAGGCAAGCAAAAAGGTGGTCCTTCCCACTGTGTTTCTGCGTAAACAGTAAGTTCCTAAGTGTCTGGGTTTTAATGGAAGTAAATCAGGTTTAAGGTTATGTCCATTCCTAGCATGGTGCAAACTGAAGAACCACCTGATGCTGTACAATTACAATATAACTGTCAGGGTTTTATTACAGAGAAACAGAGAACTTCCCACATAAAATTCATCTGAAAGAGTAAAATCCCTTCCCATAGGACTGAATTCAAACCAACACTACTCATTTTTATCTAAGTTTTGTGCTTTAAGAGTGGAGAATGGCCTAGCCAACTATTCTGCTGCATTTTTTTTACCCGTTGCTCTCATTGACTGAAGGATCATCTGCTCATACAACACAAAGATAAAGCCTCAGATCTCTTCTTTATAGCGTTTGAAATAACCAAGACAAACAAAACCATCTCCAATCTGCCCCATGGAACTGGAAAGCCAAGACAAAGCAGCACAGGCATAGAAACAACTTTTGTACTGAGGATCCAATGCTCCATACAAACACAGAATGAACCTCAAAACTGAAGTGCTACACTGAAACATTAATCTACTCCCTCTGACCGATTCCAAGGTGAACGGAAACGGGAAAAGCACTTTTGTTTCCTTCATGGATCCTTTTAAACCATAGCAGAAGCAATGGAGGTCAAGCACGGCCCCATTTTATGGATTGCTGTTCAATGATAGGCTCAACAAAGTGGAAAAACATGCACCGATTAGAGAACTGGAGAGAACAGGCCTTTAACTTCTATTGGACAGCATCTTCCCTTCCTCCCCATTCGTTTTATGATGCATGCCTTCAATTGCAAAGCACTATAAAAAGCTTCCTGAAATTCTTGGCACTGCCACAGATTTGATTCCACAGTGGCTTCCAGTGATTAACAGAATGCTACAAAGTGCAAGACAAACAAAGATCAGGTGAATGGGGAAAAGAAACTGGAGTATCATAAAAAGTGCACATAAAGGGCATTCCATTTGCCAAGAGTCAATACTTATAAAAGGACTGTAGTTTTTGAAAGCCAATCCCTCCTATTCTGAGCAGAAACCAGATGAATTTGTAAAGATTGTATTTACTGTGTTTATCAATATATTCTTAAAAAGTCCGAACTGTAACTTAACTGGCAGAGAGAGCAACAAGCACTTTAAAATTCACTTCTTTCACTAAAGTCTCAGTCTGTGTCTCAATTGTTTCATTGACCAATAGTAAACTTGATCATCCGCAAATAAATTATTAAAATGCTAACTATAAGGTTGTACATTATAAAGCCTGGCTCTATTGTAATTTTTGTTCCTCCGAGCAGCTCCTTAAAATGCATACTTAACTAAATTATCCTATACTTTGTGCCCCTGTGGCCCTGGAAGGTGAAGCAACATCGCTCATAAGAAATATTAACATTGGCTGTTTATCAAGGCATCTGTGAAGCAGAAGAGCAATAAAAGTGCTTGTGTGCGCACTCATTTACTACTGAAATATCACCAAAATTATTCAGTGTCAGAAATCTAATTTTGTATGATATTTCTATATATTCTAGCAGTTAATTTTTTCAGTATTAGTGAATTAATATGCTTTGAATACCCCTGTAGCTACAGTGGAAAAATGGACCAACACACTTATTTAGTGCTGCTACCCAAATCCATTAGACAAATTTTCTTTACAGCAAAGCATTGATGAATGAAATGTCCCATGCTAATGTAAGAATAATCAATTTAGAATGCTTATGACAATTAACAAAGCTGGAGATAAGCCTTGAAAGCACCATGCTTTGTCAGCCCTGATTTGGATTAAACTTGCACTAATAGGATCATTTTTCTTCCAAAAGGTACTCTTTTTAGGCAGACCTCTCAATTAATATGAATTATGCATGTATAAAAGGACTAATGTCATTAATTAGACAAATTAATTTTTATGATGCAGTGAATAGACTAACACCAGATTATGTGAGATATCATTCTCCCAATTCATACGGATTTGGAATAAATGAATAGTTTACATTTGCATGGTTATTACAGACTCAATCATTATTAATCAGTGACACCATATTGGACAGTTTTATATAATCTGTTTTAACTTTCTCCTGGTGACCAGGTATATTCAGTTCACACTTTTGAAGACAAAGTTTTACTCCGACTTGGAGACTTTCACTGCATCTGAGATGATATACATCCCAGGGAAATGCAAGCAGAGCGCGTTATGCGCTGTGTATTTCAGTGCATTTGTGATGATAAAAAGGGGGAAATTAAATAAATATAATCTAACTCTTCTGGCATCAATTTTAGCTGCAGAATTGAAAACATTCAAAAATTTAGAAAGGCTTGTGTTAATGCTGGCCTCCACTTTGATCCTGAAACACTGTTTTATTTCAGCCACTAGTAATTTACCACTCATTGCTTCCTTTTGCCTTTAAGCCTAATGCATATATGTTTCAAAGTGCAGGGAAAACCTTTACAAACTAAAAATGTCTATTTAAAAAAATCAAGCTCTGAGAATCCCCAAATGTGTTTGAATTTTAAAAGTGACTATTTATATGGTAGACATAATTCTGCAAATATTAAGTTTAAAATCAGTGACTAATAGTATCTTCTACATGGAAAAGATAATATAACGATTTCCATTCAAATGTGTTAGGAACTATTAAACACTTATTAAAGTTATTTTAAAACTTTGCTTGCTTTGCATTTAATGAAGTGAATGAAAGATGGAAAAACCTACACACTTTACGCACGTTCAATTCTTAAAAATTACTTCTTGCCACATACCTTCTTTTATCCACTATTTATACATCAGCTGGAGCCAAATATAGGGCAAGAATTATTCCCTATTACCTTATTTGGCTTTCAGGGAAATCGGATAGCAAACCCTCAGCGAGGAAAGTATTTAAATGACCAGCCCACTTCTGATAAAGCCCTAGTCTTAGGGAATATGTCCTCTTCATGAACTACAGGGAGACAGGAAAACCAGCAACTGCAGGCCCAGCCCCCCAAAGACCAATAAACCCCCCAACCGTATCAGGGATAGCTTTACCCAAAGAAAACTAAAGGGTCACAGTCCAAGGAAAGAGCTGCTCTGTGTCATGTGACAAACCTCTTGTATTTCCAGCCTAAATTTATTCCTGGTCAGTTTATAGTAGCTCGTGGCTCCCCATCCACAATGCTGGCTCTGTATCTCTCCTCAGTCCCCGTCTTGTTCGGCCAAACGAGGCAAAGGCCCTCAGCCTGTCCCAGAAGAAAATCCCCTGCCCTCCTAAATACCTAAATACCCTGGACCCAGTTTTAATCTGAGTCTCTTTTTCTTGGTGCTGGCTGAGCAGATCCAGATACGGGACATTCTAAGATGTTACTGGTCCCTCAGAAATATGAGGGACATGAAACACGAAAACATACGTTGCCTGGAAAGGAAGGGGAATCTTGCCTGTATAGATCTGAGCACCTTCTAGGACACTGCCACCTGTACATCACTCTCGCTTTGCTTTACTCAAAGTTCTTGGTTTGGATTTATCCTTGACTTTTCCACTTTGAACTCAGAAGCTACTACCCAGGACCTACAGAGGAAAATGCAGACTCAGCTGAAACACTTAACTCTGACTCCCAAGGATTCTATTTTTAATTCATTGTGTCAGTTCAGCACAAGAAAACCAAAATTGGTTTTGGAGATCATGCAAAGGCCTTATTAAAACTCTCATTAAGGGTTGTGCCTAGAGGAGGATATAGTAACTTCACATAAAAATTAGAATAGTAGAGTAGAAGAATGTTGAAATGCTAATAAGAAGGGACATACATCAAAGAGCCAGACAGTATAACATTTTCACATGGAAGTGAATAATCACCTGGAACTTAAACAACAACAACAAAAAAATATAGAATTTTTTTACATAAATTAACCTACAATTAAGGTTTTTTTTTCCAAAGCTAAAAAATACGCAGGAAAGCAATTTTCATTAATTAGCAAAAGTATAAACAGAATACCATTTTCTTTTTAGCAAACGTCCAATAACTATACTATAATAAACATTTTTAGATTTCTAATAGCTTTCTTATTGGGTCAAAACTCAAACATACAGATATGTATCTAGTATATGATTAATTGTAATGAATATATGGGAAGTATGGACAGGTCCGAGCAGATGTTGAAAACAAAAAGGATTCACAGAACACTAAAACGTGGTACAAAATTGAGTTTATACAGCTGGCTGTACATAATGCCTTTTTAATTTATAAGACTATAGCATCTGGTCTTCCAATGTCTTGCTACAGATTTTTAAAAAGTCATGGGAACATTTTTTGTTCAATGTTATTATATTTTTTTTAGATGGAAAGGAACAAATAGAGACAGAAAGAAAATTTATTGGAAAAAGAACTGCCACCAGAATGAATCAAAAGAAATAAGCACTTCAATAGATTTTAAATTAAAACAATGAAAACTGAAACGTTAGAATTTTTCGTCCACCTAGTACTGGCTGCACAAATATCTTGGAAAAATTCTGAAAAGTAAAATTAAATTGATTTTATTTTTTATGGCAACACATTTTTGGGTTTTTTGTGGGTTTTTTGTTTTTTTTTTGGTTTTTTTTGTTTTTTTTTTTAATAGAGTTACATTGTAAAAGCAGGACACAACACAGAAAAAAGCAATTCTTAGTAGGGAAACAGTGTCTTATGATTTGACCAGATTTCTTAGAACTTACCCTCTTGTTTATATAAGACCTGCAATCATCAGAAGCCTACAATTCTATCTCCTCTTCTGCCCATTTTCTTCAATTATAAGGTGAATATTCATACAGTGATTCACTTTTAGAAATAACTCATCTGCAGTATTGTGATTATTTTCCACTCTATTCTTCAGAAAGTGATTGTGTCTACCCTGCAATTGCTACTAGCCTCACCAGACCTAGGTGTCGGGTTAATGCCCATTTTGCTCAAATACTCATTCATACATTTGAGTGATGTCAGCATATACAGAAAGCAGATGTGAGTGTGGAACTCAGACCCTGACTTCTTGAAGAAACGATAGAAGGTAATACCTCAACCCGTGATGGCAAGAAAAGGCAAGGCAAACCATGCTACCACTTGATTATACTCAGAGCTTGACTGAGAATAAACTTGACTAGTTTATCCTTTGTCTAGGAAAAAGATCTGAGAGATGTGCATATCCCTGTGGTGTAGTACAAAATACAATACAGATATTTAGCACCACACAGCTTGGTGTCATCTGCAAGCATCAGCAAGTTTGCAGATGACACCAAGCTGTGTGATGTTGTCAATACACCTGAGGGACAGGATGTCATCCAGAGGGACCTGGACAGGCTGGAGAGGTGGGCTCAAGTAAACCTCA
>BJBW01002939.1:272519-296790 GCA_004320125.1 Scolopax mira | reverse complement strand
GCCTCTGGTGTTAGCATGCTTTCCATTTCACATCTTTGTGCTTTTCTTAAACGGCGTGGCTGGTGATGTACATGCCTATAAATGCAACAGAGAAGTTTGGATGTGAGCTCTGTGCCGCGTGAGAAGCACTAGCTGGGAAACCTTCCCCGGGGAAAGGGCCCCCAGTAACACACTGGGTGGGAGGGGGGTGCCGCTTTCGCGTTTTCTTTCTCTTTTTGCTTTGGCCTTAAACAACCGGAGCCCGGGGGCGCAGGGAGGCGGTTGCTCGTACCGCTAAAGGAGCGGGGGAGGCGGCCGGGGGCCGCGGATGCTGTAGGTGGCGGCGGTCGCGCCTCCCACCGCCCCGGGGCGCGGCCTCCCCGGCGCAGCCGCCCCGCGCAGCGCCCGCGCCCCGCGCAGCGCCATGGAGCGCCGGGTGGCCCGTGAGTTCCGGCACAAGGTAAGAGGAGCGGGGACCCCGCGGCCGCCCGGGGTCGGCTCAGCGGGGGAGCGCAGGCGGTGGGCAGAGGCGGTCCCCCGCGGGCCGGGGGGAGGCGAAGCCGCCGGCTGGGGCAGGGCTGCGGGCGCCGGGAAGGCCTGGGGCGCCCCGCCCGAAGGCTGGCGGCGTCCCAGGGCGAGCGACGGGGCAGGGAGAAGCCCGGGGGACTTGGCAGTGCCCTGCCGATGGCGCTGAAAAGCGGGTGGCAGCGCCCTGCGGGAGGGCGGCTGCAAAACTTCCAACCCTTAATAAGGGAGGGAGGGCATTCTCTTCAGCGCGTGAGCTCTCTCAGGGGCTCGATGCAATTAACTGTATTTTAATATCACGTTAAAAAGCGTTGAGGCCGGTCCGGCTGAGGGCGGGCAGAAGCGCGGGTGCTGAAGTCCAGTCCCGGGCAGTTCGCTGGGCGCTGCTCACAAGGCTTCGGTTCCACCTTAACGCGAACGAGTGCGCTTGTGCGTGTGCATCCGTGTGCAAATACACTGCATCCGTGGGGCGACTCAGCCTGCCCGGCACCTCGTTTTCCCGTTTACCCAGTTAAATAAGGGCTCAGCAAAGTTCTAAATTGCATTAACAAAGTAAGCCCCATTTAAGGAAAGGAAGGAGAAAATATTTTACGCATCTAAAAGATGTTTTTCATAGCCATTTAAGACTCTCTCTGACTGAAGGTTTCAATGCTGTTTTGTGGTCCTTGGGGTTTGGTTGTTTTTTTTGGGGGGGGGGGAGCTTGAAGAACCTCCATTCTCTCAGTGACCAAAACCACCCAACCAAAGTAGTGTCATGTTGTGTTTTAGAGAAGTATCACCTGGCAATAAAGACATTAACTAAACTGTTATAATGACGTAGAAGGGCATCAAAAACCCACCTATGTAACAAACTGAAATCTAAAAACATTAAGGACCTGGATACTCCACAGTGATGACTGTAGCTATCTGGCAAGTTGTTTCTGCTTGCTGCCTGTTATTTTATAACTCGACAATGGATTGTGCAACACATCTATAAAGACTCAGGTTTTTACGTGGAAGGTTACTGTCTTGAACTTTAAACCTTTCATTGCTACTGGAATTCATAAACCATGCTAGTCCCACCCCAATGACGTAGGATTTATTGTCAGTGTTTCTTGGTTCAAACAAGTAGGATGCATGTCTGAGTGAAAACTTTATCTGAGTAAAAGGATACTGGAATAGGTTTTTCAATTATTTTGTATCATCCTGCTTCTAGTGGCTTCTGTGCCAAT
This sequence comes from Scolopax mira, assembly GCA_004320125.1. NCBI lineage: Eukaryota > Metazoa > Chordata > Aves > Charadriiformes > Scolopacidae > Scolopax > Scolopax mira. Next base: position 295,075 of record BJBW01002939.1, on the reverse strand, counting down.
TTTAATGTCTTGGATGCTTACTTTTTTCTGTTAAAATGGTGAAAATGCTGAGCCATAGGATCTGAGTTTTCTCAATTTTTTTTTCTGCTTTCATTTTATTTTTTTCTTAGTAATTTTAACCAGTTCTTCCTATCAACCAAGCATCAATACAAAATATATAATATATGCAAATAAATTGGCCAATTCTTCCATTTCCTTCATTAGTTTTTCAAAGGCTGTGTAACTTAATAGAACTGAATATTATTCTTTGAAAGCTGAGAGATTCAGCTTGCGCTACAGTAGTGCATTATTGTAATCTGAACTTTTTCCACACCAAAAAGTGGTTTTTTTCCCTCACAACTTCTATTTTTTGCTGAATGAACATACAGAGATTTGTTGCCAGATTTTATTTTTGTTTGTAGGTGCAGTTTTTGTGATGACTCCTTATTAATTTCGATGAAAAACAATTGAATTTGTATAGTGAGACACAGAGCATAAGCAACTCTTTATTTGTCCTCTAGGATTGTAGCTTGTACTACTGCTATGAAGATACCCTTAAATAATCATAGAAAGGTTGAGGTTGGAAGTGACCTCTGGAAGTCATCTGCTCCAACCCCCCTGCTCAAACAGGGACAGCTAGAGCAGGTTGCTCAGATGTTGTTTTTTTAAAATATTCTTGGTTTAAAAGTTGTGAAATCATCTATCCCATACCTCCACAGTTATTCACTCAATAATTAAATACTAAAACAATCCTCTGATCCAAGTTACAGCATGTCACCACTGATTTTATTTATTTTTTCTTTTCCCTTCTGTGGGGACATGATCTTTTAGGATTTATGAAATTAGACTCCATTCTTAGAAGCTGATGATAAGCCTATGTAAAGTATGTTTAAAGTAAGACTGTCCCAAGCAGTTAATGAATTAGGAAGATGGTAAGAGATGCAGGTGGCTACAATGAAGTGATAATTGGTGGAATAGAAGACAGCAGGAGAAGAATTATATAATTAGAGGGATGGGTGTTTGTTTTTATCAGAGAACAAGGAAGTTGAGGGTTCAGGGTGAGAAGTGCAGGAATCAAACAGGAAGACTGAGTATTTTTGTGAGAAGAATCGGAAGAATTATATGTGGCCCTATAGCTCTTAAAAGGGAGTAGAAGATAGGAGTATCAGCTAGCATATCAGGAGGAAAATGTGATGATGTTACTGGTTGCTTTCCCGATCAAGAGGAAAGATGGAGATGGTTTTGTTCTTTGCTATGTAGGGTTTATTTGCTTAAATGTTTAATATTCTTCATGAGACACTGCTCATAAATTACCTTAGCTAGCACTAGGAATTGAGTTCTGTATAGCAGAACCAAAGCTGATTTTTATGTTATATTTTTCCTGGTGGGGAGAGGAAGAAAGGATGTATCACCTTGCCTTGAGTCTGTGTACAGTGTTGGTATTTTGATTGCAAACACCATTTATTTCCTTTTAAGGCAGACTTTTTCTTCTATGTTTTGAAATTCACTGTGAATACATTACTACCAAGTAATCTTGTCCTGTATGTAGCTTTGTGGCTTTTTGGTGTTTTGAAAGTGTCTTTTTCCAGAGGAGACAGGTAATAGAAAACCATCTGTATGTGGATTCTGGCTGGCTTTAGGGAGCCCAAAGGGACAAAGGGAATATGAAGCATGTGTTTAGTTCAGAATATAATGCAAACCATTGCAAACCTAGAAAGAAAGGGCCTTTCTTTAAGTATGCAAATTGGTCCTCAGACTTCAAGTCACAGTAATATTAGCCGTTAGGTCAGATGTAAATTGTTTTCCCAAACATTAAGTTTGTTCAAATGTAAAACTAATGTGATGTGATCTCTCACTGAAAGTAAGATCAGTGGGGGTCTCGCTATCACTAAATATAAATTTAACTCCTCATATGAGACTTCTGGGTTTTCTTTTTGCTTTATTTTACTGTAGTTATCCAAGAGCAGGTGTAGTAATATGACACTAGTTTAAGTAAACGTACTATTAGTGGGGGAGGAAAGGATAACTAGCAAGTTCTATCAGTTAAGACTTCGAGCAAAGAGGAATGGTGGTGTAGCAGTTTGCATAATGTTATAGCCAGATCCTGAAATCAGTGGTTTGGACGACAGAACATAGATTATAATAATTTTAGTGTGGTGGTTTTATCTGTGACAGCATGTGCTATATTAATGAATGGCCAAAAAGGTTTCTGAAAACATTTATTCAACAGTACAGTGATTATCAGGTAAGACAAATATGTTATTGTAATAATATTATTGCTGAAGGGAAATCTACCATACAGAATATATCAATATTTACCATCTTCATCAATTGTTGTAATGCTAGTTTTAGAAAATTTTCTTACAAGTTTCACATTGTGAAATAATACTCTATTGCAAAAATGTGTTTAAAAGAAAATAAAAATCTTTCCCTGTTGAAATCTTTGCTATATGGCTTAAGGATTTGTGAAAGTCTTGTATGTTCAACATCTATGGCTATTTAGTCAGAGATTTACAATAATACCCTTGGGTTTTCAGGTTAATCTACTAATTGACAATGAAGCAGAGAAGGATTACCTTTATGATGTGCTGCGGATGTACCACCAGTAAGATCTAGCTTTATCTATATTTGTGTAGAATTTTACTAATGTTTTTAAATGTAAGGAGTGAGCATTCAACATTTTAAGTGATCTTTCTATATGCTACTAGGAAAGTAGTTGAAGCAATAGTTTTGATTCTGTTTAATGAAATCTTATGCTTTTACAGTGTAGCCCGCAGACAAGAAAGGAGCATGTCTGTAATCACCCGTAAAGTTACTTTGGTTTTATGACTTTGCAGTTTTGTAAAAAAATTTGGTGGATTTGTACAGGGGAGGGAAGCACTTGGGCAATAAAACTGTCCTTAGGAAAAGGAAGAGAGAATTAATCAAGTTCATTACTATTTCCAGATAATGTTTATCCATTTGCAACAGAGGTTTTCAGTGAGTTTGCTTTTCAAAGATTTTTGCTAACTATTCAGATAAATTTTTATTTGCAATTATTATCTGAAAGCTGAAAAAAAATAGTCCGGGGATCTAGCATGTCTAACAACTCTGGCTTATTACAACATAATGGGTAAAAAAATGTAAGGTGATAGTCTTATTACCAATCCTTTTGCTGAACTGATTTAAACCACAGTTGCTTAGGACCTGTATCATTGCAAATGAGATCAGCATCTGATCAATTGTTTTTCAAAGAAGATGAGAATGTATTTTCCACTCATCATAGACAAGTGCCTCTGGTAGACATTGTTTCCATTCATACCTTCACTGAGTGAAATGTAGACGTTTCCATCTGATGTTAACACTGAGCTATAGTTATGGGCGTATTCAGCTGCATATCTGATTCAGTTTCACTCAGGTCTTTCTAATTGCTTCTCCACTCATAAAGCCTCTTGTTTAGAAAGCTGGTTGATTCAGTAGCTCTTAATTATTTAAAATCTTCTTGCAGTTACAAAATTAACAATGGACATAGTAACTTTCCTTCAGTTTCCAAAATTGCAATGACTCAAGCAAAATTTCCAGTATCACTATGAACATGTGTTGATGTTGTGTGACTTTTTTGCAATACATTATAAAGTATTCCAGGGCAAAAATACTAGCAGTTACTATTGGAGTTAACATTTAATGTCTGCTTCTCTGTGAACAGCATCTCCAAATGTATTTGACCTCTAATCCTGTGTAATATGCATTCCTGATGGGTGCTTTCAGGACATATGCATCAGAAGTATTGTATGCCAGGAAATGTATATTATAAGATAGAGAACAGCAAATGATAGAGTAAGTTTACCTGGATATTGTGAAGGAATAGCTCCACTGGGCCTTCTTCCACTCTTGCAGCTGGACGACAAAGTAAATTTTCTAAGCCTATAGCTATGTCAGTGTTGAGAATATCAAGGAGAGTACTTTGTATAGCTCTCATAAAACAGTTGTTCACAGCAGTTTAACTTCTGCAGATTTTGTTTATTGGTTGAGTGCTCTTCAATTTTGATTTGAATAAAAATTTTAAACTTACAACAAGTCTTTGCTCTAGCTACTGAGCATCATGAAGGTTTTTTCCCTGGATCGAAACAATTTGTCAGTCCCCTAAATTTAGGAGAGAAAGGAGCCTGTAGCCTAAATTCACTTATAAGGATTGCTGACTAGTAAGGAAAGGCAGTTCCATAAATGTTTTTGGGACTCTGAAATTAAATATGTCATCTATAAAAGTGATGTGTGTGACCTTAAAAGCTAAAGGCAATATATAGGAAACTTTATAATATTGAAGGAAGTATTTGATATTCCTTTTTGTTTACAGGAAGCTTGCTTTCTTAGCAGCTGTTTTCCTTTGACTAAACTAATATCTGCATAAATAACTTTTTAAGCAGGTTGAAGGGACATGCAAACATTGACGCTACAAATACAGCAAGTTATTAAATGATGCTTTGTGTTAGTGTGTTGATTACCGGTGCTTGATTTCCCACTGTGTTTCTGTAGATCTATGAATCTCCCAGTGCTTGTGGGGGACTTAAAACTCGTGATTAATGAACCAAGCAGATTGCCTCTATTTGATGCTATCCGTCCACTTATCCCGCTAAAACACCAGGTGGAATATGATCAGCTTACGCCGAAAAGATCACGGTAAGAGAATGCAGCTAATTTAAATATAAACAGGAAGTACTGGGTTTTCAGACAAATTCCAAGTAAAATACTAGTCACTTTTTTTTTTTAATTTTGCTATATTTGCTAGAAGTATAGTTTTTAGCTACCTGAAATTTTGTCAAGTAGTTTAATCTAGTAAAGACAATGTAAAGGTGTCAAAACCAATGCTTTCAAGTTGAAACAAACTTTTCTTATTTTTCCTACGTTTAATAATAAAAAAAAATCTTTAGAAGCAGACAGCTTCAATGGCTGCAGATGTCTTTTCTTATGAAAAAATACTTGATGGCATTAACTAGCACACTAGTTAATGTGTGCTAATTCATTCAAACTTCAGTCAGCTTGCTTTTTTTCATGCCTAAATGTTATAGAAAAAAATAATGTGTAACTTTCATATGAAACGTTATTGCTATAAGGTGTTATGCAGTTGAATAGTTGAGTATCTTCTGTTTTTGCAGAAAGCTGAAAGAGGTGAGATTGGATCGGCTGCATCCTGAAGGACTTGGAATAAGCGTGAGAGGTGGAGTGGAATTTAGTTGCGGCCTCTTCATCTCCCAGCTGGTTAAAGGAGGACAAGCAGACAATGCTGGACTTCAGGTAACAAAGTAATATTCACAATTGCTGTGCTGCAAAAAGACTTTTGCTACAGTGTTAGGGAAGCAAGCAGTAAGAATTGTTCTTTCATATTTAGAAATAGCTATTGCTAGGTGCTCTTTGTAACTTGTAAAATTCATGAAGTATGTAAGTCAATGCTGTAGTAAATACCATTATATCTATCTTTTCACTGATTTTGATGATAGGTAAACCTTTTTCTTGTATTTGGGATACAATAATTTTTGAAGACAGATGGGCTTTCAGTTAAATGAAAGTAGATGGAAAGAAAGATCTCTGCTTAGATTGTTGAAGTGTGTTTTAAGTTGTCAAATTATAATTATATGTAGATCATAGCATATAAATGCTAAAAGACGTTAATTCCACTTTGCACAGATACAATTTGTGTAATGAAGTGTTTATTTTAATTTCATGTATAAATTGTGGGTGTTTTGCTTTATGCAAACATGGAAGTACATAAAAGAAAGAACCTATTTTTAACCATTTCCAGTGTCCTCTGTATTGCATAGAATTACACTTGCAGTGATTAAATTTGATACAGGAACTATAACAAGGTTGGCAAAAGTAATTATGTAATTATTAAGCACATATTTTCTGAATCCTATCAATTCACATTACGTTTTGGGTGTTTGGTTTTTCTTGAATGTGTCAATTCTTGCTCATATAAAAGTGAAGAGAGAAGTGAGCAATTGCTATGTCAAATGTCTTCATCCTTCTACACTTTCAAAGCTGATAAGGTGTATTAAAAGTCTGTGTTTCTGAGAGGAAAGGCTCAGTGATATGGCTGGCTAATTTCAATTTGTCAACTGTGAATAGTTGCTGGCAGTATTGATGTTTAAGGATTATATTTAATACTAGTCCAAAATGTGTTAGACTAATATGATTTGTTACATTAATTATACTAATGTGTTTTGTAGATATGCTTCAGTGTAAATGCATGACTCCCTTAGATTTTAAACAAACAAACAAAACCAAAACAAAACCAAAAAACCAACTCTGTTGACAAGGCAAGTAAAAGTTAGAAAGTTAGGTTTCCATGTTCGTATAATCCATGCTGAGTGAAAGCTTTCTAAAATTTAAATAAATGTTCCTGTCTGTTTGCATTACATGCACATGCCCTTTTGTTTGTGCATTCATACCTATATATCCCATTCACTAATTCAGAATCACCATTTAATTAGTTCTGTATTCTGTCAGCCTGCTGGACAGGCACGTGACCAGTTCCCTGGATGCTTTTAGAGTCTCCTTAGAACAAAACCACAAATTCGGAAAATACAGAATCACCTAATTTGGAAGGGACTTTTAAAATCATCTAGTCCTACCATCAACCTAATTCTGACCCCCCAAAAAAACAAACCAAAAAACCCCAACACTAAACCATATTCCCAAGCATCATGTCAATTCATCTTGGGAATATCTCCAGGGATGGTACCTCATCCACTTCCTTGAGCAGCCCATTCCAATACTTGATAACCCTTTCAGTGAAGAAATTTTTCCAAATTTCCAACCTGAACCTCCCCTGGTGCAACTTGAGGCCATTTCCTCTTGTCCTGTCACCTGTGACTTCAGCGAAGAGGCCAGCCCCTGCCTCTCTATACCCTCTCAGGTAGTTGTAGAGAGTGATAAAGTCTCCCCTTAGTCTCCTTTCCTCTACTCTGAACAACCCCAGCTCCCTCAGCCTTCCCTCATAAGATTTATTCTCCAGACCCCTCACTGGCTTCGTTGCCCTTCTCTGGAAGGGCACCACTACAACCTTTGCATTTAGTTAGAATTGAGATGGTGGCATAGGTCACAGCACACACTGTACTGGATATATTGGTCACCTACTTTTAGACATGGGATTTGCCAGTGGGTAACTCCAGAAAAGGGCACTGATGCACCCTCCCAGGGTTTGCACTACAAAATGGAACTAAATGTGTACCTTGTGCACTGCATTACACAGTGATAATGGGAAGTATAGACAAGAGGCTTGTTCCTGGACTGTGATCAGCTCAGTAGAGAAATTCCAGCTGCATTCTTCTACTTCTAGAAAACTGAGGAAACGACAAAGACCAGTTATTTATATGGGTTTTGAAAACATTTCCTGGAAAAAAATGGAAAGCATTAATGCTGCTGGACTTAATAGACACTGTCTTAAACTGTCATGTTAGTACATATGTTAATGCTGTGTTGCAGTTCTACTTCTCTGCTTGTTTCAGACTAATATCTTTATCAATGATATGGACAAAGGGATTGAGTGGACCCTCAGTAGGTTTGCAGATGACACCAAACTGGGCAAGAGTGTTGACATGCTTGAGGGTAGAAAAGCTCTACAGAGGGATCTGAACAGGCTGGATTGGTGGTGGGCTGAATTTGAACAAGGTCAAGTGCTGGGTCCAATAGGACAAGATTTCCTCTTGTCCTGAAGTTACACCAGGGGAGGTTTAGATTGGATATTAGGGAAAAAAAATCTTCACTGAAAGGCTTCTCAAGCATTGGAACAGGAACAGTCACCATCCCTGGAGGTATTTAATAGACTTATGGCACTTAGGGGCATGGTTTGGTAGCATATTTAGCAGTGCTAGATTAATGGTTGGACTTGATGATCTTAAAGTGTTGGTAAACACTTTAGTAAACTTTCCAATGTAAATGATTCATGACACAATTGATAAATAAGTACTTACACTCAGTTGTTGTGCTACTTTAAGGATGTAAATTTTTATTTTTTTTCAGTATGCAAAAAGGTATTACTGGTTTTCTGTAACTGAGTTGGAGAGAGTGAATGAGATTGCAAAGGATTTTTGGACTGGGTTGTATAAATTTTACTGCAACTGAATGTGTGCAAAGCCACAATTCAGAATGTGGCTAGAGTTTGGCAGACAAACTAGGGACATTAAGGGGGAAATATGCTCGAGACTGAGTATTAATTTGTTAGATTATGTGTATTAATATGAACAGGTGGTGCTTCACAGCTCATGTAACTGTCTGGCTTCCTTTTTCTGATATGTGGTGTTAAAGCTCAGCCTGAAGTGCTGTCATAATAGGCAGCACTAGGCACTTTCTGAACCCCACTGAATAACAAGATCTGACAGGCAACCCATTGTTCTAAATTGCTGTCTCACAGTAAAGCCAACTGCTTCTGAAATTTCACCCACCTGCTTTATTTAACTAAATCTCTACACATTTTCTATCCCAAAAATGCTGTCTCGCAAAGGTATAATGATCTCCTATTATACCATTAGTTTTAGGTCCTGCTGCTTTTTAAAAAAAATTAATTTTGCATGTTTTCTCTTTTAATTTCCAAGTTACGTTAAAATGACTGAATAATCATGAAGGCTTACTAAGGCATTTGTAGCTTTTCCTCTTTTAAGTACAGTTTCTCTAAAAGGCAAGGGTTTTGTTCTTTCACGAAGAAATGTACCTCATTTCCCCCCCTCCCCCTCTCTGCTTTCTGATACTTATGTCTGTGGGGATTCTGCTGAATACAAAGAGCTGGAGATTAGTATGAATGATGAAAATGGAAGAAGTATACAAAATGAGAAATTTGAAACAGTGATGTTATTATGTAAAACCTCTTCAATTTTCTGGAAGCACTAAATATGATATTTCTCATGTTAAAAGTTACAAATAAAAGGCATTTTACTTGGGAAAAGTTAGGTTTGCAGCTTTTCTTTTCAAAGTCTGTCATCTCCTTGTTTAATAGGGAAAGGGGAAACAGTGATATATAATAACAACAAATGTTGCTGTTGTATTCTGCTCAATCCTGCAGACTTTCTACTGATTTTGATTCAGAAGGTTGGTATACAGCGATACTAGTACAAAAGTAACTAAATAAATGAAAACAACTATTAATTACTTCAGTATATGGACACTTGTTTACAGGAAAAGCTGTTCAAGTGTCCTAAAGATAAACAGTTTTTTGCAGGCCTATGTCTCTTGTAGTTCAGCCTAGACTGAAGTATTTCTAAAATACTATCAGTCATACATTGTCAGTCAGTAAGAGAAATGTCATTAAGATGAGTGAAGAGTCATTCACTCATCAACCTGTCTTTTTGTTTGTTTTCTGAAGCTCAGCAAAGAGGAGAATTAAAAATATCTATATGGGAAAAGCCTGAACTGAACTAAAACAAAACAAAACAACCTTCTACCAACAACAAATAATGTAGATCAATAGAAAAGTCTAGGTAGATCAAATGAGGTCAACATTGCATACTTGAGGTTAAATAGTTATACGCAAACTTCCGGTATTTTGCCCCCAGAAAGAGGCCAGAGATGGGAAAGGAGGAAGAAGATTTTGAGTATTTAATATTAACAAACTCAACCTTCCTGTGAAAAGTAAAGGTCATTCCCTTCCCTACTATTTCCTTGAGTAACTAGCAGAATCATAAATAGGCTGAGACTCTTTATGTTTTGAAACCTCTTTATGGTTTGTAGAGAATATTGAGTCTCTATGCGCAATGCCACAAATCTGACTTCTCTGAGCCATTTTGCTTCTTGGCAGCACAGTTAACATTGCCAGTGCTAATCCCAGTCCTAAAAATGCATTATTTACAATTGATTTCCTGAAGCGTCAAGGGCAATGGAACAGCTTTAGACTAAATTCTTGGGTTTGGAACGAGGAACTAGCTTAGAATTGAGCAGAAGATTTGCAGGGAAGAGAAGAGTGCAATTGCACAGCTGCCAGGCCTGTGGGATGGGTGAATGGATGTGGTTTTGAATATTTGGAACAAGTTGGTTGAGTGAGTGCTCTTTCAAAGCAAGAGCTGTTGGGGTTGTAACACTAAACTGCAGACCCCATGTGATTTTCCCTGTCTGATTCTGTGTTTTTACCACAGGTTGTATGTTCAAAAGCCTTCCAAACTGACCTATTTCTGCTCTTAATAAACATCATATGAAAAATTTGACTGGCTTATATGAAAACAGTCAAGCTCTTAGGAGTGCTGCAAATTGCACACAGGCCATTGGGTGAGATTTTTGGATATCCAGCAGGTGGAGCAACACTCCCACTGGTTAGGGGCTTGGGACCAGTCATCTTCTGTTGCTGCAAGTGTGTTTTCTCCTGCAGGACAGTCACATACTGCATTTTCTTTGCTTTTGAAGTCTTCTGATGCTGTGTTGTGTCAGCTAAAAATCTTTAAATTCAGTAGAGAGGAAACTGCACTGCGTGAACTACAATGGACATGTTGTTAGTGTTTTGTGAGTTATTGCAGAGCATATGGTACTTCCCAGAAAAACTAGATGAAGTTTGTGAAACAAGTGAAAAAGAAAAGTGGGTGGTCTGGGGCTGGGGGATGTTGTTTGTTTCAGTGGATTGTTTATTAGGAGGGATCTCCAGCTGTGCCCATCTTGTTCCTAAAACTGTCAGCAATATACAAGGAAGCTAGTCCTCAGTGGGCTAAGCAATGACTTCACTTTTTGTAAGCCTTTTCAAGCTGAGCTACTCCCACCAAAGTTGTGTAATGGAAAAACAGTGGATACACTGCAAAATTTAGTCTATGTGGCCAAAGTAGATCATTTGCTCAGTCTAAGACTGGTGGCATCACCTTCTCTCCTTCTGGTGACAGTAGAGTTGGAAAGTCTCTATGGGGGAGACAGGAAGAACCTGTCTCAAAAGAAAAAAAAATACTGTTATATTAAAAAAAAAAAAAGGGTTGGATCAGAGTGGTATCTAAGTGGCTTACACAGACTTAACAAAATTTTTAGGATTACAATATTTATTGTAATACTATTGTTTAAATATTACAATGAAGTCTTTAATTCTGTAAGCAGATACTGATTTTTTGCACAATGGCATTTTCTCACATAGTGGTTAGGGCTCCATGAAGCTTCTCGTCCCTTTCTGTCTGCTGTGCCCCCTGCGGTCTGGAAGAACTAACTTTTCTGATATTCCACAATAGCAGTTGAAAATGTGTTCATAACTGATCTTGGTAGCAAGGCTGGTGAACCAGCAGTCCCAAAATGACTGGATGAAAAGGAGGTCCCCCTCAATCAGTATTATTATGGCCAGAGTCTTTATATTAACAAACTTCCACCAGACATTTTGTGGTGAACTTGCCTCTCCCCCTAAATTCTTTTAGTCAGTAAAAATGTTCTCTAAGACTGTAAAGATCCTCCTTTTATTACTTGTTTTGTAGCATAAGGAACCTCCCCAAACCTAAATTGAAAGTACAGAGCCCCTCAATAAAATGGGCGCACATATTCTTTAAAATAAACATGACACCTAGATTTTGTTGTTTAGAAGAAGTTTGCTTTAGCTTTGCTGAAAAGTGAAATCAGCTTGGTGCAGACACCTGCATGGAAAACTTAAGCCTAAACAGCTGAAATGTGATAGCCTGAAACTTGAGTCTTAAAGTGGAAAAATTTAGGACGTCATTCACGACAGTGTAATTTTGCCATGAAAGCAGACGTATCTGAGAGGAGGCACACAAAGTGTCATTAAGAACAAAATCCTATTCTGTTGATGTTAGTGAGAAAATTTCTGTCAATTATCAAGATGGGATTTTGATACATTTGACACAATATATGTTCACAGTAGTTTATAAGAAACACTACTGGAAAGCAGTAAAGCCAAGACATTTGGCTTTGTGCTTGTGGAGATCAAAGTACAGAGGTATAAGATGATTTGCTGTTAAAGCCATTTACTGGTAATCTTTTACCTATCCTACTGTGTGGAGGATTGATTTGCATTGCCTAATTGAATAGAGTATGCACTATATATCAGCTATTGGTGAAAAAGTCAGTCCCATCCCAGCCAAAACTATAACAGGTGCCAGTGTGGCCTTTGATCTGTGCCAGCTCTTGATCAATTCAGTTCAGGTGATAGCATGTGCCAGTTGTGATTCCTAGAGAGCAGGTTACAATGGAGCCACCCTGCTTTGGAGGAATTATCTTTACTGCTAGAGAGTGGTCTTTGTACTTAATTTAGACACTGGGGAATATATAGTTTCTGTGTAAAGTTTGCCTATTTTAGGATCAGACAACAAGTCTCGGAGATTAATTGTATGCACTGCACAGATTTGTTTCTACTGTCTCTTGCTTCCAGACTGTTACTTCTTTTTGATGGCCTAGGCTTATATAAAGATGCTGGAGGGTGCTTTGGTTTTTTTTGTATTTCTGCTTTTATTACTTCATGAGATTTTTGTGGCATGTTTCTCTGTGATTTCCTTAGAGCAATATTGAACTGTTTTGAGACGGGTATTACACACTACTAATGAGGATTATCTTTTACATTAGTATACATTAGCTATCTAGGCATGGGTTTTTTTCCTCTGGAATGCCTGTGTAACTGTTGGGTTTTTATATTAGTGAAAACCCTACATCTTTTCCTGCACAACAGGTGAAACCTGTGTGTAAAATTACAGTTCTCTCAGTCCATTATATACCCAGTTCTTGAGACACATGTCACACGGATTTGGAAGATAATCCAAGGTCCTCTGTACAGAGATCCAGAGCCAATCCTTTAGAGTGGAGGACAGAGTGCAAATTATTGCTGCAAATTCATTCACGTTGTCTTCATGTAATTTTGCCTTCAGGATAACACAATTTTGTCTCTACTACTTAGAGCGCACATTTTTGGTCTGTTCTGTAGCTGACTGTGCTTCCTGTCACCCATGGAGCCCAAATATAGATATTGCATACGCATGGGGATCTCAGTAAGCTTGGAATAAGTGTCTGACTTACCTTCTATATGGTGGGAGCTTCCTTCTATGTTTCTATTCCAGTTTCATACAACAGGGGGTCTGCCGCAGCTTCGGGGCCATGTTAGGATGGTGGTACCATCATTGCAGCCATAGTATATGAAAGAGAAAAGATGTGTTGCTGCTGTGAAACACTTGAAAACTGTCAACTCTGAGTAGCATGCAATTTTATTACTAATATAGGCGACCCAAGAAGACTTAAGTTACTGCACCCCAGAATTCATTATGGTAGACCATGACTTTTGTAACTAGTTCCATTTCAGGTGCAACATCTGATTAAAGTCCATTAAAGTAAGGCATTTTTCTGAATCCAGAATCATGCAAGTGAGTAAGATCAAGTTTAGTATCCTGTTGATCAAAATAGTTAAGGTGTCTCAGAGAACATATAGTAAAAGCAAACTTAAACTGCTGAAGTATAAAGAAAGAAAATCACTCCAAAATTATTTGAATTTGAAATATGGACTCTTGTATTTAAGGTAATCTGTGGCGTAAAAGTCTGTGTAGAGACTAATTTTTATCCTGTCCACTAGATATTATTTATGAAATTGTTGTTTGGCCACTAACCTGCCCTTTATATATTAAGTATTATGTTCAAACAAATACAGGTAAATCTGATCAGGACATTACCTGAAATTCAAAAAGTATTCAGGACTCAGTATTATCATCAAAATGGCACTGGCATCAAAATGATTGCCAGATTACATCATTGCTTAAAATCTTTTTAACATTAATTCACTATTTATCTTTTCTTCTGTCTTTTTTTGAGGTTGGAGATGAGATAGTTCGTATAAACGGATATTCAATTTCCTCATGCACGCATGAAGAAGTCATAAACCTCATTCGTACAAAGAAAATAGTGTCCATAAAAGTAAGACGTAAGTAGCATCAAAAATCACCTTTGTCACTAAAGATCACAGTTAATAGATTGCTAGTGATCTTAGAAACATTAGGAAAATGTTATGTAACGGAATATTTTTCTTTTTCAGATGTTGGCATGATACCTGTCAAAAGGTAATGGTATTGAATTTGAAAAGGATTCATTTTCACATAGCCTCTTCAATATCCAAAATAACTCTGTGTTTATCTGTATGTTTGAAAAAGTGTGAATGGGCATCTCCATAGCTGTTAAAACAGCATGTCCTTTCTGATATACAGGCAGATGTCTTGTTTGATGAATCTGACATTTTATGCCAATTCCCTGCTTAAGTGCACCAATTCTTTTATTTCCTCATCTTCCATGAATATTATCTGGAAATTTTATTATCAATGCACCTAGCTTAACAGAGAGCTCCACTGCTTCTCTGTGGGCATAACATTTGAGGATTGCTTCAAAGCTTAGGAAAAATTCAAATTCTTGTCTTTCCAATTTTTGTTGACATCTTGAAACTTTAGGTGGAATGTTTGAGAAATGTTAATGATGGAAGGTATGTCTCTGCATAGAGACTTAAATAATCTGTTCAAGTTGCCATGATTATTTTCATAGGTTTTCTTGGTTTCCCCGAAGTTTTTCACTTAAGGAGGTTTTCTCAATTTTATATTTGACTGTCTTTACTAGTCTAAATAACTGTATGCTTGTTTGATGTTCTGTTTTTATTGCTGAAAAATAAACCAGTTGTTTTGAGTGGTATCCAAAGGAACTTGTGGATGCGAAATAGGAGGCCACATTCCGAAGTAGTTTCTTGAAGTACATTCACATTTATTTTGTCACTATTCTTTTTAATTGTTTTTCTGCTTCCAGTTCAGCAGACGAACCCCTTAAATGGCAGTACGTGGACCAATTTGTGTCAGAATCTGGGGTAAGAGATCAATGTTCTAGTAGCCAGTCTTCTGGGTAAATCTCTAATCATTCTGAAACACTTTCTCTGCAGAGCTTATCACAGAAGTTATTGTTTGCATTTCTATGATACGCTATTTTCTTAGAAGTATTCTGTGTCTTTTGTGGTTTGAAATGATTCTAGAGTTATTAGATAAGGAAAGGTAATGATACAAATAAAATATCTTTTACTTGTTATTGGTACTTTGTTTTGCCTGAGCTTATCAATTTCCCAGGCTGTAGTTCTGCTATATAAATCTTTACCAGAGTATTTGCCCTATCTTAGCTGTGTTAGTAGAGGAACGACAGGTATGAATGCAAGTGACTTCGATGGGTAGCAGCAACAAAAAGAGGTGCCACAGTTACCATTCTTTTGCTTTCAGAAAAAAAGACTTTGTTAAAAAGTAAGCACTATCATGTGTTTTTCCAGCTCTTGTGTCAGGGAACCTAAATTATTGTTTTGTCATATCACTTTCCCCTAATTTTCTTTCACCCTTTTCTGAAGACAAAGTTTGACTATTTAAACCATTTTCTCCAAATGGAAAGATGAGTTCAATCTTTTGCCTCAGACATGCAGCTCCACTGAAATGACTGTGCTTCACATTCATCTCCAGTAGCGCCTTGGAGCCCTTATCTTGATACTGGCAGGACTTGATCCTGGCTTCATGGGGTTTTATAGTAGTCTTGATACAGCTTCAACACAGAGTAATATCTGCAGCATCTTTTAATCCCCCTACAGGAAGGAAAGGGCAGTGTGGCTGGTCTTGCCTCTTCTGGAGGAAGAGACAATAAGGAGAAGAAAGTTTTCATTAGCTTGATTGGTACAAAAGGCATGGGATGCAGGTGGGTACATGTTTCTTATTTAATCTCACCAGGATAGTTGCTTGAGGAAAATTTTTGGCTGCCAAAAAGCATCAGTTGTAGTTTATCTCCAACCAGCAACTAGGACTACTCAGCTGCTCACTCACTCTCCCCATTTGGGATAAGGGAGAGAATTGGAAGAGTAAAATTGAGAAAGAACTTGTGGGGTTGAGATAAAGACAGTTCATGAAGTAAAGCACTGCACGCAAGCAAAGGAAAGCAAGGAATTTATCCACTATTTCCCATTGGTAGGCAGGTGCTCTGTCTCTCCAGGAAAGCTGGGCTCCATCATGCGTAACAGTTACTTGGCGAGACAAATGCCATCACTCTGAATGTTCACTCCCTTTTTTCTTCTTCCCTAAACTTTACACACTGAGCATGATGACACATGGCATGGAATATTCCTTTGGTCAGTTGAAGTCAGCTGGCCTGGCTGTGAGTCCTTCCATATTTTTGTGCACTCCCAGCCTACTCATTGGTGGGTCAGTATGATGTGCGCAAAAGGCCTTAACTGCTTAGCCATAACCAAAAACTTTAGTGTGCTGTCAACGGTATTTTCATCCCAAACCCAAAACATAGCACTATACCAGCTGCCAGTAAGAAAGTCAACTCCATCCTAGCTGAAACCACAACAGAAACAAATGATGGGAAAATAACTAAGACTGTGCATTTTATTACACTGTATTACTCTACATATATTATCCTATAAATGTTTGGGTTTTATATTACACCAGTATTTCCAGTGGTCCAACACAAAAGCCAGGCATTTTCATCAGCAATGTTAAGCCGGATTCTCTTTCAGCAGAGGTGGGCTTAGAGGTAAGTACCTTCTAAGGTAGGTACTACAAGAAAATCATGTTTGGTATTTTCTGTATCACTGTAAAGCAACTAGCTGTGGTTTTGTTTTGTTTTTTTTTTTCTCCCATGGGAACAAAATACTGTGTGATTAATTTTCAAATTAAGCGAGTTTCCTGGACTCAAACAGTGGCAGTAAGAAATGCTAATGTGGGAGGATGTGTGGGCCTGGCCACTTTCTGGTCTGTTCCCCTTGTACTCTGCCAGTACCGAAGATTATTGTACTTAAAATGGTGGAAGCTATATCTTTTTCTGGGTTTATTTAATATATGTAGTAATTTAGCATCTGTACTAAAATTTGGATTAACTCCATTAGGTTGGTGACCAGATTGTTGAGGTGAATGGAGTGGACTTCTCTAATGTGGATCATAAAGAGGTAAGATCAAATCTTCCTAATTCCCCAAATAGATAGTTGTCAGCTTATTAAGCATCTGTCCAAATTTCCTGGCTGTGAAAAATATGTTTTGATATCAGGCTAGTTAGCCAAAGAACTTGTGTATTGAACATAGGAATTTGGACAGTTGAATACCTACCACCCTGTTTTGTTCAGGCAGGCCTTCTGAAAATTCCAACTTCGACAACCAACATCTTTCATTGTGTATATACAGGCCTTTTATCACTTAATTCAGACTGATTTTTGTTTTGCTTTATTTTGCAGGCTGTCAGAGTGCTCAAAAGTAGTCGTACTTTGACTATCTCTGTGGTAGCAGGCGCTGTAAGTAGTATATTTATAAAAGCAGAATGTCTGTGAAAATTACTAAGTGGACAAATAAATGGTAAAAATAAATAGAAGTGAAACTGTGTTTCATTATAATGTTTATGCCATTGAATTCCATCAAACCAGGGCAGCTTTTGATTGTTGCATTAATAATTCTCCACAGTCTTCTCAAATAAACAGTTTCATGACTCTGGGCCAGTGCAAAACCAATCCCTTGACAAGGAATGGAAATTAATTTTATTGTAATGTTTTTTATGTCTGAGAGCTTCTGTTCTAATAGATAGCTGCTTCTGCTGAAACACGAAAGGTGAATTGGATTGGAGTCAATTTTTCCTTGTGAATAGCTGATGTCTTAGTTTTATTCCAAATAAATTCCTGAGGTAACTGTATCTGATCTCTTTAGTGTATGAACACATTGAAAATTGTTCAGTTTTCTCCATCTCCACTGTTTTATTCAACAGAACTATATTCCTTTGGGGCCTAATCTAAAGCCATCTGAAATTAATTAAATCTTTCCAGTGACTTCAGTGTGGCTTTTGATAAATGTTTTATTATTTTTACTGCTTTAATCCTTCTTATAGTAAAATGTATAGTTATATACAAGAGGATACTCACTCAAGTTCTGTAGACTAATCAAAGATGGTATTTCTAATTGCCTTGCAACTGAATTAAATAGGGAAACCACGATTTTATAAATCATTTAAGCTACTTCCTAAAGGCTCATGTATTCTGTGTAGCTATATTAAGGAATTCATGCTTTAATTAAACTATTCTTAGAGTAACAAAAGATGCAGTTGTCCAAAGGCATTGTAGACGTTGTTTAAACAAATGCTCCAGACTAGATGATTAAACTCCAGGAACCCAATATCCTTAGGACTTAGAAACTAACTCCAAGATATGTTATTCCACCATGTAGCATTGGGATTGCATCCTTCCAATGGTGAATTTTTCCTGTGGAACTCTTCTGCTCCATCCTCTTCCATGTTGTGTGTCTCTCCTTTCCTTAATACACATCTTTATACTGAAGAAGAGGTTACAAAAGAAAAGAACTTCTCTACTCCTGTTTTTCGGTCAGCACAGGCATTCTTCATTGCCTGTTTTTGTTTGAGCTGTCTACTGTGAGCCCAGAGAAATGAAAAATTCTGCTCCTAATTTACATGGAATTTTAATTTCAGTAATAAAAATTAGAAAAATGTTATCGAAGTGTTCCACAAATAGTGCCATGGAAATATCTTTTTTGAAGAGAAAATAGTGCTCATGTATTAACTGTAAAGCAGATAAAATAGGAACAAAACCAACTGAAATGCATCAACTATATAACCTTTTGGCAATGTATGTTCTCTGTATTTGGGTTCCCTGTACGCTTCCACAGCAGCCACTGTGGATCATTAAATCCAGATCATTAAAATGCAGTTGCTGTGAGTTATCTTCTACATTGGGATTTATTCAATGTGCTGTTCTCTAGCATTGCATTGCTCAATTAGATTTCTATAAAATATAATGCGGAGTTTCTTTAGGGTGACATGCTGAGAATGTCTTTGACACAACCCCTACACTCTTGTTGCTGACTTTAATAGTTGCTTGCCTCTTTTGAGGTGTTTAGCACATCATAACTTTTGGAATGAAACTGGAGTAGCTCTTTGGAATTAAGTGCTCAGATCTTTCAGAGTCTTTCAGAAGGCATTCCTCAGAAAAAGTAATGTGAGGAAATGGCAGCTGTGGTATTGCATAATTGGTTTTGAATAATTTCCTAGAACTACCTTAGTGAGACTTTTTCACAGCTGCTTTGTGTGGTGGTTCTCATTGCAGGGAAAGGAGCTGTTCATGACTGAAGAAGAAAGGCAGAGAGAAGCACGTCTTCGAGAGCAGGAACGCCAGGAGTTAATGCATCAGAAGCGACTTGCACTGGAGACTAACAAAATCATCAAAGAGCAGCAAGAGAAAGAGAGATTGTAAGGACTCTTATGTAGGACAGTCTGAAAAATTTAGCTTGGAATTTGGAAAGAGCATGGAACACAAGAACGACTGTGAGAAGATTCCTAGCCTAGATTAACTTAGTTTTGCTGTTGTGGAGTCTGCTCATAAATCCTTATCCTGTGGTGCTCTTGATGATCTGGGTTTTCAGAGCTGCTATCATTCAAACGTGTCTTGAGTAGGAAGGTCACTTTGTTCCCCAACTGTCATAGCCCTATAGTTCAATGTGATATTAGTTATTTTCCTGATGCCATCCCCTCATCCTTTATTTTTAACAAGACAGTTACAAATTTTATGCTCTTACAATAGCACACTGTGGGACTGGCTCAGGAGGAGACCGTGACTTACAGAGTTAGATAGATGATAAGTCCCTATTAACCAGATGGTCACAGTTGTCCTCAGGATTCCTACAAAAGTTTATTGAACCTTTGGTATCTTAAAGATGACTTTTTAAAAGGAGTGTTTTTCCCCAATGCATATATACTTAGCGTCTATATCTTTTGCTAACT
This sequence comes from Scolopax mira, assembly GCA_004320125.1. Taxonomy (NCBI): domain Eukaryota; kingdom Metazoa; phylum Chordata; class Aves; order Charadriiformes; family Scolopacidae; genus Scolopax; species Scolopax mira. The sequence goes on along the minus strand of BJBW01002939.1, from coordinate 275,404 downwards.
ATATGCTGACACATTTTGTGCAAGTTCTTACACAGAAAATATTACTTTTATCACTGTGTCCTAATTTCTGTTATTATAGAAGAAAACTGGAGATTTCCCAGAAGGCTGCAGAGGAAGAAGAGAGATATCGCAGAGAAATAGAACAGTAAGTAAGAATCTACACAGGCAGTATGTTGCTGAAAAAGGATCCTTATATATTAAATTTGGCTGAAAACAATTTGCATATTCTTTTCTAATAAAATAGTGTTATGTTTCCATTTAGCTAAATGTAGTGTCCAATGCATACAAGTAAGTCCACAACACTTGTGGAATAGGAAACTAATCTGAAAATCAGTACCTGGAAAACGTGAGGATTATGGTGATAATAAATTCAATGTGAAATTGGAGTTGAGTGCTTATTTTAAAAATAAGTTATGAATGTATAGAGAAACTAAGAGTAAGGAAGTTCTGTGTCTTAGAACTTGTTTACTCTGTTGTTGCTGAACCACTACTTTAAATTCTAACAGAAAAAAAGAATACTGGAGGGAAATGGATCAGGGAAGAAACAGAAGAATGACTAAAGAGCTGGAGAACCTGTATAACCTCAGGGGCTTGGTGACATATCCACTTAGCTTTATATTTTAAAAAAATAAAACAAAGTACAGGTAGTTTGTTCATGATCTGTACACAGTGTGGAATTTAACAGCCTTTCCAGTCTATCAGACTGTTCTGAAAACAAAAGCTACATAGATTTAGGCTAAAACAAGGACTCTATGATGCTAATTGTCTTGAGTAGAAATTTCAGTCATCAAACTTTAAGCAGGCTTTTTCTTTCCTAAGGAGAGAATTAATTACATTGAAAGTATGGCACTGAAAGCAAGAAGTTCTATAACCTATTTTATTCAGGGAATCTGATTTTTAATTATCACAGTCTATCCCAGTTTTAAAAATAGATGATTCCAGAACTAGATGCTTTCAAAGATAGTATCATAATAAAGTCAGTTCTATAAATATAACTTAAGCAATTGTTTTACATTTGTAACTTTAAAATTAACTAGTATAATATGTTTTTATTATCACAGTAATTAATTTCCCTGCTAAGTGACATTGAGAAATTGCACGACAGTGTGAAATTCCACAGTATCTGTTTTGATGCAGCGTTTTAGAACTAAGATTGACCCTGAAGTATTCAGCTTTGCACCTTTGACATCTTAAGCAGTTTTAACCCATGTTTGTTCACTTAAATCCCTTTTCACACTCCTCTATGAACTGAAATGTTCTGATGGTAAAAGTGCAGGGATTTCTGAACCTGTGAGATACAAAAAAGAATATATTCCTCAGTTGTCACATTAAAAATCTGCCAGTCCTGCTGTGGGCTCTACTACAGTGCCTGAGTGAATTCTTACAGATTTTCCTTTTCTAATTCCTGGAAAATAGATATTGCCCTTTTCTTTGTTGTGGTCTGCTGTAGAAATTCCTGCAATAGCCCTGGAAAACTGATATAAAAGCAGACCATCACAGGTGAAGAATGATTCATTCTCCAAATCCAGATTGCCTATCTGTTACAATGAATGTTTGATATCTGCAGTATCTTTCTGAAATAAGTGCTTTTTTACTTGCCCAGCAAGTACTTTCATGATTAGGCTGCCTTGAGGGCTGCTCGTTGTGAGGTGTCGCATGTCTTTATACATACTTGTGCAATTTCCAAGTGCTGCTCAAGTGCTTTATATTGCAGTCCAGAGTCTTAAGTCAGTGTCTATCTCCTCGGTGTAGAAGAGTGAGGATGGTAGTAAAGGAACTTAGATTTGACCTAAAATAAGCAATTGCAGGCGAGCAGCTTCACTCTTCACTAGAATATAACACTCCCATATTAACAGTTTGTGAAGATGGCCATTGGCACATTCTTAAAATCTTTTCTGCAGGAATTGCTTGTATTAGTATCCTGCATATATTTTAGGAAAAAAAATTTCATATGTGTTTAAATGGCAGAGGTCCCTAATTCTGTGTATTTCAAGCTACGCTGTAAACTCTCCCCCCCCCCTTTTTTTTTAATTAAAATGAAATGTTAAAATGAATCTAAACATTCTGTCCAATATTCTCTGATATTGACTATGCCTCCCAATTTAAATACTGACCTCTGCAGATTTGATAGCACTTTGACCGCATGTGGATATTTTTAAAATTTACCTTAGTTAGCTTAGAGACGCACAAGATAATCCAACTATAAATAGCATCGTATATATCTAAGGCCTGGTAAGTTTTGGCATCATATATCAGTTTACCAGTTCAAGACAAGCTACATCCAAGAATAGATTTTGGATCAGTTAAAGGCACTGCATATGAAGCTACAAGATATTAGGTTATATAGCAGTTTTCAGGATTTGCTGAATTTTCCTTCTAAATGTCCTTGGTTTTGATCATGGTACCATTCTAGATCTGATTTAGACTTCTGGTACAGAGTCTGTCACTTAGTATTTTAGTTAAAAGTGGCTATTTTTCTAATAGATACTTCCCAGTTCTAAAAATGAATAATTATTAGGTGACAGGTGGGTTTTGGCTTCAGTAAAGCTGGCAGTCAGTATTGTAGTGGGCTTAATGTCTGTGCATGTGTTTTTATTGCTGGCCTTTGAAGCCTCAATATTAAATAAAAATATTGTACTCACATATCCCTTTACAGAGGGATCTGGACAGGTTGGACCAATGGGCCAAGGCCAATGGGATGAGGTTTAATAAGGCCAAGTGCCAGGTCCTGCATTTTGGTCACAACAACGCTGGGCAACGCTACAGGCTTGGGGCGGAGTGACTGGTGAGCTGCCCGTCAGAAAAGGACCTGGGAGGAGTGTTAGTGGACAGCCAGCTGAACATGAGCCCAGGTGGCTAAGAAGGCCAATGGCATCCTGGCTTGT